>JABUQX010083412.1:0-21291 GCA_015478945.1 Trachelipus rathkii | reverse complement strand
CTTCATAACGATAGATGTCTAGGATCCACTTTTCTGCTATATATACTTGACCTTTGTTTCACAGTTTTATATCTGCATCTAAATTTTAATAAAGTATACATGATACCGGTTAGAACAAAACTTCACCATCAATAGTACTCGTACGCTATCTGATCTAGCACTCTATCTATCGTATTATCTATCTATCTATCTATCAGCATGCCGTCGGTATCTCTATCACCTATCTATCTACTATCCTATCATCATATCTATCATCTCTCTATCTATCTACTACGATCTACATCGTATCTAGCACTATCGATATTATCTATATCTTCTATTACCTATCTTAATCGTATCCTTATAAATAATAATATTTATATTACTATAACTCATAATAATAACTTATATTGACATATAAGATGCCACTATAACTACAGTAACTATTAATATATCACACTTCATACCTATTTTAGAATTCATGGCTCTATTTTTGTCAGACCGATAAAATCTCCCTTGTAGATCCATATGAAAAACATCTTAATAATACATAGGACAATAATGCAAGCCTCATTCCTTAAAATCAAAATCCTTTCCTCTATTTTGAAAAATTCCCTTAATTTATTTCAGTCACACATTATATCATATATAATTCCAGACGTATAATATAATTATATATATAGTACATAGAATATACTATAATAATATATATACCAAACTATAGATAATATATAGGGTCAACAATTTATATTATTATGTTTATCATACACGCTCACGAACCGCGAGAGTCAAATTCATGGTGAGTTGATATTGATCGCGGTATCGTTTGAGACCATTCCTCGTATCGGGCGTAGCGAGCGTGTCACAGGCGGGAGCAGTACGGCGCCCGGACTGCGGTCGCTACCACTACCTAGACCTAAGCAATGACGTCTGACGCTAAACCCCTAGACCAATTAACCCGCCTTAAGTCCCAATCGGCCCTAACCATGTAAGGTATTAAACAATATACAGTACAATGTTCCTTAGTACATAGCGTGTTATGATCGACAGCGAAGAGAGCGGTATAGCTCGGGATGTATAAGCCGTATGCCCAAGCTACGCGCGCATCAATGTATGGCCGGTATATATAAGCCATCCTCAAACTATTATTATAATATATCATAATATATAATATATATAATTATTATTAAATCTATTTTATTAATATATATATAAATATGAAAAATATGAAAATATATAATAATTAACCATCGTACATCTTATAGTTTCTACATTGATAAATAGAAGATAGATAGGAGTTGATGAGAAACGAATGAAGATCAGTCATGTTACGTAGAAGAGAAAATAACATCACTAATGAAACATAGTTAGAATCAGTGATCGCCACTTCTAATCGATCGCTCTATTACACACGCAGAGCGAAGTCGAACTACGTACCGCTCTGACTTAGAGAAATTTGGGATTATAGCTATATAATATATTATATATAATATACGATATATATTATATACTATATATAATATATATTATATATATATATACTAATATATATATATATATATTATATATAATAATTAGTTATATAGTATATCATACATACATATACCATATAATTATAATATATATTTATATATATATAAATATATATATTATATATATAAAATATATAATATTATATAAGATTATATAATATAATATATATATATATACGGTATAAGTATATATATTATATAATTATAAATAATTATATATAATTATGATATATATATATATATAATATAAATACTAATATACTATAAATATATATATATCGAACTTAGAACCGGATGCGAAGAAGAAATAAATCTTCAACTCCTTACAATATATTTATACTATATATTATTAATATATAGTTATAATATATAAATATATATATTATTATATATATTATATATATATTATATATATATATATTATATAATTATATATAAAATATTTATATATACATTAATTATAATAATTATTAATTATATCCAAATAACTTATTTATTATTTTGAAGTTGATAATGTTGTATATATATAAAATATCTAGCAGAGATGTCAAAGCCATATGTATATTCGATAATTAGAGTCCCATCCAAAATGCTGTGTCAGTTTTTGTGAACTAATATCTCCACGTCTGTAAGAGTGTCTAAGTCAAGTATTTGGATATTAAATGAAGAGATAATGTTCGACTTACCAGAAGACCTGAAGATTCAAAAGTAAGAGACATTCCGATCAGATTCTGAAGACTCTGTTCATTTATCATCAAAATAGCAATCAAACCTCCGATTTATTCCAAATAAATTAAAATTGAACTCTGAAATATAGTAAAAAAAAATGAAACATGGTATAGAATTATTGGTATGCCAGATTTAGCTATTTTTTACCAAAATGTAGCTATTTTTATAAAAGATGTATTCAATAAAAATAAATAAACATTTTTAAAATTTTTAAACCTCCGCATGGATACAAAATTGAGACCAAATTTAGGGAGATTTTCTGAGACATTTATTAAAAATGAGAGAGTACCTATGAAGCAGATTCGTATATATTTATATATTTTTGATTTATTTGTAGAAAATATTTATAATAAATTTACTGTTAGAAATATAATTAGACAAATATATTTTGTATCATTATAATAACCAACAAAAAACTACCAAAAAATGAAAACAACTCACATAAACTGCCATGTAGTGAAAAAGGTAAAAGGGTTCTTTTATTTAAATATAATATATGCCCTTACTTAATTAAAGATGTATGTGATGTTACAATCAGTTAAATCAATCTATATTTCATTTTTATAAGCTTTCCCGCTTAGGATTCCATATTGAACCAATAGGGTAGGCTTTACAACTGGCGAAACTTTTCGATTAAAGTATTTTTATCAATTAATTTACCATAATAGTGCCAAAATCTAAGAAATTTGTTAGCGTTTTAAATCTACATTACTATGACGTATTTTCTCCCGAATATAGAGCATATACTAAATTATGTATCATAGTTATATTATATAGACTATATTAATATATAGTACGTTATATATCAGTTTATTTATATAAAAAATTTATATATATATAAACTATATATATAATATCTATGTATAATAATAATATATATTATTATATATCTTATTATATATATATATACGCTTATATATATCATTATATACCCTATTATACAAAACATATATATTATCTATTCTATTATGCGTGATTGCTATAATATATAAAGCACCACATTAGTATAATATTATACTATACTATATATATATCATATTATTATATATCATATTATATAATAATATATATTATACCTATATATAAATTAATATATATAATGATATATATAACTATAAGTATATAACTATCGTTATAATATACATAGCTAATATATATATATATTTAAATATGGATATTATTACAACACTAACCTAATGGAAGATATAAATATATAATTATACAAGCTTATAACTGATCGCAACTAATATAATAATTATCTACTTAGTTCACATTATATATATATATATACTAAGATACGATATACCTAATATAATATGTAAATAAAATAACTAATCTATTATCTATCATCTATCTGATCCTACTGTCTTACATCTATTCTATCTATCTACTATAATACTAATTAACTAACTACGATAATACATATACTATATATATATATAAATATATGAGATATATATATTGATATAGTCATATATATAT
Organism: Trachelipus rathkii; assembly: GCA_015478945.1. NCBI lineage: Eukaryota > Metazoa > Arthropoda > Malacostraca > Isopoda > Trachelipodidae > Trachelipus > Trachelipus rathkii. The sequence goes on along the minus strand of JABUQX010083412.1, from coordinate 17,569 downwards.
TATAATAGCGATATATCCTATTATATATATATATAGTATATACTTATTAATAACATACATAAATATATACATTAAGAAACTAATAATATATATATATTAATATAATATATATATTATATAATATTTATATATATAATATATATATAGGCCATATATATTGCCACGAAATGATCTTGGAAGTAACTTCCTTTCACTCTTTCTTAAAAACGAGTAGAAAATGTTGTCTTCAAACCTCAAAACTTCAATTCCTGATCTATCTGCATATAGTTCCTTTCGCGCGCTTAGAGTTACTTCTTACAAAAATTTAAGCTATGTAGATTCTCAGGATCCTTTGACTGTTTCCATCTGGCTATAGTTTTGGTATCTGAGGTTATTGGCACATTCTCTTCTCTTTCTCATTATGTTGTGTATTGTCGTCTACTTCCATAATTAGTCATCGCTATCAAACAAAATGAATATAACACCCAATATTATATTCATTTCATCGCAGTTTGACCTCTGAGAAGGCACCTTTCAGATATACTACCTATTACATCACATTTCCACAACGACTCAAACGTCATAGCACAGATTCCGTTCTGATATTTTATAATGAAACAATACCTAGCTAATGCAGCATGTTAGTCACATACCTGTCAATACTCTGGACATAGAACTGGAGACCCCTATTGGCTCCATACTTATATAGCTCTTCCCTATTCCAAACTACTAGGAACGACTATGTCCATTTCCATTTTGTGCCACCCTTCTATTAGATTAATTTTTAAAAGTAATATTTTTCTTTTCAATCCATTAATAGACACCTTTCAAATTTTACCAATAAATAGTATCCCAGAAGATTTTTGATATAGCATTATTTTCATTTAACACCCCCGCGCATACGCCACAAGCATTTAACCCCGTTATATAGATTGCTCATCATACAGTAAATACTATATTAATATATATAACTTATATATATATTATATAATAATATATAAATATATAAATATATACCTCGTGATTTCATTATCTACATATTTATACCTTTATAATATAAATATCCCTTATGCTCTCTATATATAGTTGTCACGGTGAGACTATTTATTATTGTTTTAAGTGGCATGCTTCTTGAAATGAATCAACAGTAAGTAGTGTCTATGCCGGCTAGTAGAGCGTGTGAAGATAGTTGTGTAGAGAATGGTTTAACTTATTAAACGTGAGGTGAGGCAGGGATTAGTGTTTGTTCCCCCCATGTCTTATAAAATATATTTATAATTATATACAGATAAGCATATATATATATAAGACATATGCTATATATATAGATATGATATATATATATATATAGATATTATAATATATACGGTAATATAGGAGAATGAGAAGAGAAGGGCGCGGGAGAGCGAGGCGGCATGTGAGCGTCGGGCGCTCCTCATACGACGGTAAACAGTTTGTCGGCCGTGCGGAACAGCCGGGGGGAATGGGGCTAGGAGGCAGGAGGTGTTGTGGGGCGAATGCACGTGCGGGTGCCGCATGACAGGGCGGGGTTCTGCTGATGATCTGCACACCGCTAGTTCACCACGAAGGATACCGAGTCCAGTTTCCCACATCTCTCTGTTGCCCTGGACGGCTGATCAACCGCGACGCCTCTCGGCACTCATCAAGGACTGTAATGTTCGAAACGTTTATTAAAGCCCGTTCAATTGCGCGTTACCTTTTCATCTTATGCATCCAACATATAGCCTGCTACTCCACGACCAGCCACCCCACGCCGCTCGTGCACCTGCTACTCATCCCCTTCCGTGTGGGTATGAGAATGTGCTGTCCAGCCGTAACGCCGCGGTGCAGGGTCGAGGTAACACGTAGATTAAGAGATGAGCAAAGAGGGTGTAGTTTCCCACTTGTAGTCTGATGATTCTTTATATGGCCGCTCATTAGAAATGCGTTTTACGTTACGTTAAGGCTACGAGCAGAGCATCGTAGAAAATGAATTGAAAATAAATGTATAATACGAGTAAGGTGACTGTAGTTAGGTGAGAATCTCACGTGATGAAATCACTGTGCCTGTGTTTCAACGGCAACAGATCGGTTTAAATATTAGCTTTGTTGGACGAAAAGGATGCGAGATGAGCAAACGTAATAAGATTTATATGATTGTATAGTATTAATGGACGTGCTCAACTCTTGGCACTACAAGACTACCTCTTAAGTAGCGAGGTTTCTGCGAAGGCTATTTCTTACCGTTCATGACATAGGAAACTAATTAATTTGAAACACGAATAATATGGCAGTTATCATATGATAATCTCACTATTTTGATAAAAGTACATTATATAAAGAGAATGAGCATGTTAGGAGCTGTGTGTGGTACAAAATACTTAAAGGAAGGACAGTAGGTGTTAGCGAAATATACAGTGTGCTATGCGCGGCAAATGTGAGACCTAAAAATAAAGGCATGACTGCATAAACAGTGATCAAGGAAGAAGATTGATTGCTCAAGGAAAAGATGCATAGATGCAATTAAATGAGATGTGTGACAAGCCTTACAGGATTGCTTCTTGTGATACCTAGGAGTGCACCGTTACATGAGAGAACACGGAATGATCCGCTAAGGGAGTCCGTTCTGATGTGAGCGCATCCATGGCGTGATTTTTTGTGAACGACTAGGAGCCTTATCGTGAGTTATAGGATTACTAGCATGGGTTCCTCTCGTCTTTGCGTCTTGCTCTCCTTTCTAACTTATCTGCTTTTCCTCGCAGTTCGCGACCTACCCACCTCCGTGAAATTATGAGGATTAGTAAGAAAGAAAAAATATATCTATACTCCTAATTGTTAAAATTGCCTATAATATACTATATACACTCAGCTATATTTCCTGTAAAAATAACCCATAAGTATATATAGTAATATATTAATACTCTTATTAGCTAATATATATATATGGTGTGTGTGTGTGTCTTTTGCGAATGTATGGTAGTGCAGAACCCACCCATTGTTCACAGGTCATCCATCATTAATAAACAGCTCATCAAAAATAATTGCCTTATCTCGAAACTAATAATTAACCAAACAATTTGTCTTTAATAACGATATGTGACTTACTTATGATATGATCAAATCAAAAGGGAAATTAAATCTCATTATTTTTATAATTAGCTCTTCATTTTAATATGTCGATTTATCATCGTATCATATATTCAATATAGATCGATATAACTTTGTTGTTTAAACTATTATAAATTATGAATTATTTTCACTCAGTTTTGCTCTAGTTCCTTTCTATTTTTTATTCATCGTATTTGTTTCCTTACATGATGTCTTGAAATAATAGGCATAGAAATATTGTCAGATACAGTATTATTTACCTAAGATTTCATCACTATTTTCAACCTAATGTTCGCAATGATATTATTTATTGTATTCAGTGATGTATCACAGTATAGGTACTATATTATTATAACACTATATAGTAATATAGTATATATTTTAAATATCCGCCTATATATGTTACCTTGAATATCTAAACATGTGCATATCTATGATATAATATAATTATTAAGATAATATATATATTTATACTAATTATAATACTTTTTCCTACCCTTAGGTCGATTTAAAATAAAATCTATAATTATGCAAGGGCTATACGAGTAAAATTACACTGAGTTTTCAAACATAAATTATTGTGGGCCTTTTATCTCCATCGTAAATTTTATTCTTTAACGGTTATATTATGGAAGCCATTCTTCTCTACTTGTATTGTGAGTGTTGAATATACAGCGTGACATGATTGAACTCTTTGCTTCCGTCCAAGACAATACTCATTATGAGTTTAAATAGCTTCAATTTTTTATGATATAATCTTAAATCTTTTCATCTTTTTAATCTATTTTTTTCACATTCGAAAACTATCAAGGAATTTTAATTCATCATTTCAACCAATTAGACTCCTAGATCCTTCTACAATTTACAAAACTCGACAGAAAGGAAGATATTTCTATTCCTTAGCATACTAAAAGTAAAAAATTCGTTGGTTGCATGCAAATTACACCATTTACATTACATTCGAAAGAAATAAAGCAACGTCATTCTTTACTAAATCGTTTATTCTTTGTTTTGAATCCTAGCGGCAATGTGACAAGTAAACATCTTCATTTACTGTCCTCATATTAAACATTTTCCACCTCACCTCAGAAATCATATTCTCTCACTTCAAATTCAGAAAAGTTTCCCTTTTTCCTCCTAATTATATCTAACTCTATGTAAAGTTCATCAAGATACTGCTTTCAGTTTACACCCACATTAACTATACCAGCTTTTTTCTCCCTTTTACATATATACATTTCATTTACTTTGCCTATTCTATTAATAGTTATCCGTCTCTGTGCGTGTATAGAACCTTGTAGGCTCTCGTTTAAGTTTTCTTAATAGTTTAGTAAATTTGACTCACCATATTTACATTATTTATTTTCCTTTCGCCCTCTGATATTCTTGTAGTTTCAGAGATATCTAGACGCACTAAAAAGTGTCGATTTTAGTGATGATTGGGCCTTTGAGAACGCACGGGCGGGCGGAACGCAAGTCACACAAAGGGTAGGATTAGGGTAGGGCGACTACTTGTAAAGACAGTAGACTACGAAGAGAGAAAATAGAGAGATAATAGAAAGGAATAGAGAAGATGATAAAGTAGATAAGAATAGATAAAAAAGACTAAGAGATATAAGAAGAAGTATATAGTATAGAGGTTAAAACGAGGCGTGGACGTGCGAGGTCAAATCGAAAGAGATAGCAACCGGGAGCGTCGACAGCGAGAACGAATAGAGATAGATAAAGAGAAGAAAGAGGAAGGGACAGACTAAAGATATAAAGATATGAAAGAAGAGATAGCGCCGCGAGAGGCCACGCGTCCAAAACGACAACACACGGAGACTAACGAAATTACAGGCGGATGCGGGGACCAGGGAGATGAAAATGAACTAAAAACCCGACGTTGAACCCGTCATTGCATGCCGTCATGAAGGTTCCCATTTAAACTAATGTTATGTGTACCTAAAAAAAAACCGAGGAGGGAAAACCGAAATTAAAACTCAAGGGGTAGACCGGCCACCGATTGTGCAGGAGTCGGGTCTCTCGGCTTACCGAGGGTAACCTGGGCGCATGGGACTTCTCCTGCTCCCCAAGGGGTCTTCCGGAACCCCATTGGTATCTTGTCTCATGTGTGTCCGCCCTTCCACTCCTAACCATTGTAATGTGAAATACCTCACCTCACATTGCTTCACTCGTCGGCATGAGTCTCACGTAATGAATACCTTTACAAATAATAATACGATGCTACTATGTCAATCGACGCTTGAGACGTTCAGGCGCCCCCAGATGACATATTTATGTCTTTTATTCCACCTTTTTTATTGTTTTTACACCTACGACAGCTCTAACTACGAATTTATAGCAAGGTAGTTGCTTCTTCCCTATTTTCCTAATCTTGTAGCTATTGGTATTTTTTGAGATATGGATTGTGGCTCTTCTAGAGGCTGGCCATTTTAACATACATTAAAAGCCAATTAAAATTAATCAATCTATAAACTGTTGGTTCAACTGACATTCTAAATAGGTTACTACCCTGGAAACTGTTTCGTTATGTAAAAAGAAATACATAATTAAGGCATCAGATTACATAAACTTAATATTTGAAAAAAATATTTGGAAGAAACAGTATACTTCGAGCCACAATGTTTACTAGCTACCAAAAAATTAAACTTTTCTCCTACTTGTAATTTCACACTTCTTTGTGGGGGAACCACTTTCTACAAACCTATATTTATCTAGATCAAACTAATTAGCATGCTAACACGATTATCATTTCTCAACAAAGTTTAGAATAAATCCTTCAAATTCATAATTTTATCAGAAAAATTGGAACAAAAAATACCGCAACTTCACTAAACAGCAGTAAAAAAACCAATTTATGACCTTCAAAATGTATATATACAATAAGATTTGAAAGGTCCAATAGAAATACTCAATGATAAATCATCATTTATATATAAATATATATATATATATATATATAATATAATATATATTATATATATATATATATACTATATATATATATATATATAATATACTTATATATATATAAATATATAAATGTTCTATGAAGTAACTTTAGATTCTCGGTATCTTGGGTATAATCGATACACATATATCGAAAATCGATTTGTTTTTTTTAATAAAGTGACTACCCTATCCTCGCACATCTCATCAGTACGACAATCCAAATGATCATACCACGTTACCTCCACGTTCTTCAAATATCGATAGGTCAGAAAGAAACTGTAAGTATACCCATAAATAAGGTTACTATATAATATATGTAAATCTATATATACATATTATTATTATATATATATATAACTAAATTATATTATTATATATAGTATATACTATATATATATAACTATTATATAAGAGTATATATATATGCGATATTTAACATTAAACTATTTATATATACTACTAAATATAATTTATTTATTTTACTATTATTTAAATAAATTCTTTTAATTTTTTTATTTATCTAGTTATATAAATATATATATTATTAATATTATATATATATATATCACACTATATAAATAAATTAAATACAATACACTAAAAAATAAATAAATAAAATAACAAATAAATAATAAATAAAATATTTCAATAAAATTAATTAACAAAGATAAAATAAATAAATAAATAATAAATAAATAAATAAATATATATTATATATATTTAGTATATATAATATTAATAATATTATAATATATATGTATAATAATATATATATAATATATACTATATAATAGTATATATAATATTAATATATATATAAATTATATTATATTCATATATACTTATATAGAGATATAATATATATAAATTAAATATACATATAACCTATATAAAAATATGATACTATATAATTATAATATATATACACATAATATATAATTTATATTCACAATATCATATATATAAACAGCATGCATGCAACACACCCGCAAAACACACTAAAGAAGAAACCACAAATATACCCAAAGAACAATCAACTGGATATTGTATCTCCATGCAATTCTTTCTTAACCCGAATACCCCAACACCAGCCAAATTCTCTCTCCTAAACCCAACTCCAACACAGAATCAAACAACCTTTCTTCTTCACTTGCTCGATTAATTACAAAACAAATTTCTGAACAAACATCCACCTCACAAACAACGCATCATACTTAAACAAATTTACACGACACACAGAAAATACAGATGAGAGAACACATAACAACCATTATTAAACAAACAACCACCAGAAATAGCACCAGAATTTCAACCACTACAAGAACCAGTCATCATCCCTTTGCAAGTGTAGAATGAGGCCACACCCAAACTTACAATATTACAAACCCAGATTCAAACTCAATCAAACCACCACATAACATTTGGCCAAAACTTAACCAGGTTCCCGGAGGACAATCGCACTTTTTTCTCTCCTATCATCTAACAAAACTCAACCAGAGCAATTTTATCATTTCATCCCTGAAGGATCGCTGGAGAAGACCGAGGCGACGGCGGGGTGCCGGGCCTGGTGTGGGCACTCACATAAATGGAGAGGTCAGGGTGGAAGGGTATATATATTATATTATATTATAATAATATATATATATATATAAATATTATATATAATATATATATATATATATATATAAATTAATATATATATATATATATATATAACATATAATATAATATATATATTACTATATATATTATATATATTATATAACTATTATATATTTATATATATATATATAATAATATACTATTATATATACTATATATACTATATATATTATATATATATATAATTTATATATATATATACTACTCTTCAAAACATAGCGCACCCACTAGAGTAAAATGACACTATGCAGGAACTGGAAGGCCCCCACTATCCATGAAAACCCACACCAACACAGACGACAGCATCAATGTATAGCTATGTAACCACCCCGCAGAGAATTCGCTTGTAGTATTGGGGGCCGAAACCGCGATAAAATTTAGGAACATAAACCAGTAACATGACCGGAAAGACGGGTGGGTAGGTTATGTTGAGGTATGAATCGAGTGAGGATATTCCACGGTACGAAGCGACTCCGATAACCATGGAGAGGATAGTGCGTTCAACTGTAAAAAGATAATGCGTGCAGATAACAACACTCAACGCCGAAGGACACGGGTACCGGACTTGGTCGACGGTTCGGTGTAGCTCACACAACGATTGCACGGTGGTCCAACGGTACCAGGAAACCCCTGACACAGATCGCGGTGAGGGACAAGGTAGGCCCATGGCCACGACACCCGTGAAAGACCGATTTACGCGTCGGTCATTACGAGAGCGCACACAAAACTGCACGACATTGCGGATTACAGCTGGAGGTAAACGGCACAAGGGTGAGTGGACAATACACTGCGTCGACGCCTTGCGGAACATAATTACCGGGCCCGGAGGCCTGCCATAGGTCACCGCACACTACGACACATCGAAGGGCGCTACTGCATTAGCCCGAGAACACATCTATTGGACAGTCGACGATTGGGCAAAGGGCTCTTTACGGACAAGTCGAGAGTGTCTCTGTACGCCTCGAACAGGCATGCTAGAGTATACCGACGACTGACGGAGAGGTTCGCGGCAATGCATTGTGCTGCCAATTGCCGCCCTTTGGAGGTGGGATTGGTTATGGGTTCTGGGGAGCATCTCTTTATCGGGGCCTACGGAGTTGCACATCTTCGATGGAGGCACTCTTACAGCCGTAAGGTATATCCACAGGACATTATCCAACCAAAATCGCGCCATACTGCCCCCTACATCGGTTGACTCTTTCATCTAAGCATGACAACGCAAGACCGCACCAGGCCAATGTGTGAACGACATACTTAGGACGTTCAAATTACGGAGTTGGATTGGCCAGCATATAGTCCGGAACCTCAACCCAACGAGATTTGGGGATATCCTGTGAACTCGGGTCGGAAAGGTGCAACCCCCTCCACCCGGACCCTCCCGAACCTGCAAACAGAACTGCACGACGTATGCCTGCCCAAATCTCTGTCCAGGACATTCGCCCACTTATTAAGAGCATGTCGGGGCGGTGTCAGGACAGTCATCCGGTGCCAGAGGGGTCCATACACGATATTGAGGACAACCCAGACACCCCCCCGCGGCCGTCACCGTACGTACCAACATTGTGTGTTTGCAGCAGCCAACCTCCGAACCCTACTGCGAGAACCTTTGGCTGCACCTTGGCCTCACACTGCTATCCAAACCTACGTCTGGCGCTGGAAATCCACCATGTTATTGTCAGTATCCATAAAGTGTCATCACGTCTTCAACTTTCACTCTTCTTCGCCTCATGCCTGTGGTGCGATAATTTTTGAGAGTGGTTATGTTTATATATATATAAATAAATTATATATATATATATAATATATATATATATAGTATACTATATTATATATAATATTATATATATATAATATATATATATATTATAAATTATATATATATAATATATATTATATAATATTTTATATATTAAATATATAATATATATTATATATATATATGATATATAGATATATATATATTATTATATTATATATAATATAATATATACTATATATATAATATAATATACCGTTTATTCAGCTGTTACATACTAAATTTAATATTTACTTTTTATAATGTCATAAATTACGAGTATAGGAAATTTAATCGATCAGATTTTTTATTCTCTATTATAAGTTAAATTTTCATTTGTAAGTCGAAGAAGCATTTTAATTCTACTATTTGTTTATAATTTTATTCGCTTTTTCATCTACTTTAAAAAAGTATTTAAAGTATTAATCTTAATACTTTATTATCTACTATAATATTATATACTATATATATATATATATATATATATATATATATATATATATATCATATATAATATATATATATATATATATTATATATATATTAATATTATATATAATATATATTAGTGATGGACGATTAATCGTCATCGTCACGGCAAAATCGGCATATTTTCTCAATCGTCATCTTCATCGTCAATTTGCCGATACCATGGAACAAATTAATAAGAATTTTTCGGATGAATTACAAACTCATATAATAATAAATTATTATTTCTATTGAAAATAGTAATGATACTAATAATAATATTAATTATTTCAAAATAATAATAATAATAATAATAATAATAATAATAATTAATAATAATAATAATAATAATAATAATAATAATAAAATAATAATAATAATAAAATAATAATAATAATATTAATTAATATTAATAATAAAATAATAATAATAATAATATTATATATTACTATTTTCATATATCAATAACTCTTCATACATAATAATATAAAAAAAATATAATAATAATAATAATTAAAATAATAATAGCTAATTGGAAAAGGAAACTGTGAAAGTTAGTGTCCGAAAGTAAAAAAGTATGTCAAGGGTAGGAATAGAAAAGTAACCAAAATAAAAGTAATAATAATAAGTAATAATAATAATAATAATAATAATAATAAGTAATAATAATAATAATAATAATAATAATAATATAATAATAATAAGTAATAATAATAATAATAATAATAATAATAATAATAATTAATAATAAAATAATAATATATATACTTATATATTATAATATATATAATATATATATATAATATATAATATATATATATATATAAATTATATATATAATTATATATAAGTATATATACCCATTTGCTTATGGTATGTAAAACATCCATTGCCTAATGTGACCTCTGTTTTTGCGTTCATGATATCCACACTCACCTACCCCGGGGAACAAAAACATTTTTCTTTAAAAAAGGGAAAAGACACCTACCTTTATCCACATATCATATAAGCATACTTATATCCACACCCCCTCTTCTTAGACAACATCTTACATACATCCCTATCCCTTAAATCCCTATGTGTGAGGAGAAAAAATTGGCCCCATCGTATGTCCTGCGTTTTGTCGTAGAAGGCGACTAAGGCACGGTGGTAGTTAGGTTGGCTGCCCACTAGCACTTATCTTTTGCCAGGAATTGCTAATGCATGCGCTCGGATAAGGTCGAGACGCCCATAAGCGGCCTTCTAATCTTTCGGCGAAATGTATTGAATCGTATGGGTACATGGGAATGTCAGAGGAAAAAATGTTGAGGAGAGAAGAAGAGAGGAATGGATGTATTAGAAAGAGGAAATTTGGATATTTTTCGCGGTGACCGAAACAAAGCATGAAAGGAAACGGTAATATGAGTGGGTGTGGGTGTGAAAATGTGTTTTGTTATTGTGGAAATGAGTGAGAGGGGGATAGAGGATTTGCAATTCTGATGGATGAGTTTTTAAGGATTTAAATTTTAAAAGGTGTTATTTTTTAATTATCTATAAAAGATGTCTCATGATGCAAAAATGTTCATTTATTCATGTAGCTGTTCTTAGATTTTTAGTTACATGCATTTTGCTTTCTGGAGGCTGGACCATAATAATATATATAATATATAATAAATATATTATATATAATATTATATATATACTATATATATATTATATTATAATATATATATATATATATATACTATATAATATTATAATATGCGTTAGTTTTACTGACGTGGTTTAGCCACTCTATACTAGCACAAAATACGGCTTAAATGTAGTGCTTCAAACCTTTCACAAATTCGGCGTTTGATAAGTTTCAAACGATCGTATAGAGAAACAATGTATTTTTACTCAAATCTGACCTATTAACTGGGTTAGTGAAGCGCTTCACAAACGTCACGTTTTGAAACGCTCGATTTGAAACAGACGCTTAGGGTATAGAATATGGTAAAAATAGCCTGGTTGCAAATTAAGTGAATGAAAAAATTTGTCTCACAAAAGAGCAAACAATAATATTTTCTCCTCCCAAGAGCATTGATCACGAGGTAATGAGAGTAAGGAACTCTTAACGAATTACATACCAACGAAATCGATCAATAAGATGCGATCTCTTTGTCACATGCACGAAACCTTCTTTCTCGCAAAGATATAAAAAACTTTGAAAAATAGAGAATAAATATTTAAATTATGATATAATATTATATATTATATAATATATATATATATATATATATATATATATAGCATTATATATATATTATAATCATACTATAATTAAATATATATATATGACTGTATTATATATATATATATAATATAATATAAATTATATTTATATATATATATATATATTATTAATATATATATATATATATATTATATATATTAAATAATCCACTATATATATATATATATATATATATTATATATATATTATTATATATATAATTATATAATGTGCAAATGTTTATGTATTATATATATACCTATATATATATATATATAATATATATATAATATATATATATAATATAATATATATATATAATATATATATATATTAATATAATATATATATATAAAATATATAATATATATATATATTAATATATATAATATATATATATATATATATAATATATATATATATATAATATATATATATATATATATTGTGTGTGTGTGTGTGTGTGTGTGCTGGGTGTGTGTATGCGTTATAGTGTAGTGTTTGTGTTTACATGGTTTTCCTTTTCATATACTAAAAGCCTCATAAAAATAATGACATTCATTTACGGGAATAATTAGCAAATTAAACTTTGTCATTGATAATAAATGAGATTTATTATATAATACAACAAAAGAAACTTAAATCTCTATTTCAAAGTTATTTTTTATTTAAAAGTGTATTTATAAAATATTTTATAGTGTAATATTTATTAAAGTATTATTTTGTACTTTAAATAAGTAATTAATTAGTAATTTAATTATTATTTAATTAATAATTATCTGCTAATCGTCCAGGTTTCTCAGCATGATTTAGACTAATCTTTGTGTTCTGAGTCCAAAAAATGCACCTGATTGCTCGTCTATAACCTTTTGAGATTACAGCCACCTACCTGACGAGCGGCTATATATATATGATCAATTACGACACGTGTGTGAGCTCGATCAGGTAGTAGGCCTATGGCCTGTATCTCAAAAAGTGACCTGATAGAGCCCTCTCAAAACCAAGTGATTTTTTGGACTCAGAACACCAAAATTAGTCTAAATATGCTGAGGTTTAGAGTTCAATCCTATATTTCTGGAAGAATATAGCGAATTATTGCATATAAAATGGTTGCTTCTGATGTGTTTCTGTTCAAAATGACCTCATCACTTGTGACCTTTTTTATTTCTTTACAAGGTATTGATATGGCCAGCGCGACGTTCAAGCAGGAATAATCCGACCGTTTTATGCTACATCTGGGAGAATACACGCTGGAAATGACACAGGAAGGGCATCACAAGCTTTGTGAAGCGCGCCTACCAGGCTTACTTTCAAGTCAAGCTGGGTGACCAAGATAAGTCCTGGGCACCGCACACGGTGTGGCAAGACGTGCGTGGAATATCTCCGGCGGTTTACGAAGGGCACGAAAACTTCACTGAAGTTTGGGATTCCGATGGTTTGGAGGGAGCCGTCTGACCATGAATCGGATTGTTACTTCTGCGCCATCAATACTACTGGCATCAACCGGAAGAATCGGAGCAGCCTCCAGTACCCCGACCTTCCATCTGCCCGCCGTCCAGTTGCTCACTGCGAAGAACTTCCTGTACCAGCGTGCAGAGAGCTTCCTGACAGCGACGACGAGGCCACCACTGCATATGAGGAGGAGATACAGATGAGGAGTATGGAACACCAGATGGTCCGTAGCCCTTTTCACAATGTGAGCTTAATGATCTGGTTCGGGAACTCAGCTTGTCGAAGACTTCCGCCGAGCTGTTGGCCTCCAGACTCAAAGAGAAAAATCTACTCGGTGAGGACGCGCGTATCACGTTCTTTCGTAGAAGGTATCAGGACTACATGGGCTACTTCTGCGAGGAGGAAGACCTCGTGTACTGCCGAGATGTCGCCGGTTTTCTTGCTAAACTCGGCGCTCCTCAATATGATCCGAGAGATTGGCGACTCTTCATAGACAGTAGCAAGCACTCTTTGAAGAGTGTGCTCATACACAACGGGAACGAGTTCCCCTCAATTCCTCTTGCGCACTCCACAACTCTCAAAGAGAAATATGAAGCAGTCAAGTACGTGCTCGACAAAATCCAATATCAGCGGCACCAATGGATCATCTGCGTCGACCTTAAGATGGTGAACTTTCTACTTGGTCAGCCAGTCCGGGTACACCAAATACTCATGCTTTATAGGTAAGTGGACAGTCGAGACAGAGCCCACACATATGTGAAGAAAGCAGTGGTCCGGGCGCCGGAAGGCAGTAGTAACCTGGGCCGGCAATCATAATAACCTCTTTGACCGGAAAAGAATTTGTTCCACACTTCCACATCAAGCTTGGTTTAATGAAACAGTTCGCGCGCGCGTCGGACAAGATGGAGGTGCTTCAACTGACCTGTGCCGATGCCTTCCCTGAGCACCTCGATCGCTGAAGCCGGCATTTTCGATGCCCACAGATACGCAGCTCATCAAGGGACACAGAGTTCGAAAACTCCATGAACACGCTAGAGTGCGCCGCCTGGAGGTCGTTTGTGCAGGTGGTGAACAACTTCCTGGGGAACAAGAAGGCAGCAAACTACGGCACACTCATCAACAGCATGATAAAGAACTTCCAAACCTCGGGTGTTTGATGAGTATAAAGATGCATTTCCTGTTCTCACACATGGAGAGGTTTCCTGAAAACCTTTGTGCGGTCAGCGACGTGCAGGGAGAGAGGTTCCATCAGGACATGCATCAAATGGAGGAGAGATACCAGGGGAGGTGGGACGCAGTCATGCTCGCGGACTACTGCTGGTTGCTGAAGAGAGACAACCCAGCAGCTGCTCACACACGAAATCGAGGAAACGGGGATTTACGCCGTGAACTCTGAACTTTTGTGTCACGTAACGCTCATGTACATGTATTAAACTTATCAAATGTAATCGAGTATATAATAAATGAATGAATTTGGATACGTTGACTTATATTTACCCAGAAAAACGGAAAAACCGAATGTTTATGATCCTCAACAACTGACAACAATAGTCAGTGACTAAATGTTAATTTCGGGTAAAATCCATGAAAATGAAATTTGCAGATTGCATAGAAATGGGATGTGATAGAGCAAATCTGAAACCATGCCAGAAAAAGAAAGTTTTTTATTTTTGTTAACCAGTGTAATTAATAATAATAATAATAATAATAATAATAATAATAATAATAATAATAATAATAATAATAATAATAATAATAATAATAATAATAATAATAATAATAATAATAATAATAATAATAATAATAATAATAATAATAATAATAATAATAATAATAATAATAAGAGAGATATCCTGAAGATCTAGGTTCAATAAGTAAACGACATTACATAGTTGAAACTTGAAAGACCTTGCAGCATAGTTTAAAAGTTTAAAAGCCATTTTAAACCAACCTTTTTAAATTTGGTTGCACAATTTTAGGCGGTAGCGTACCTCGCCTATAGCAAGA
Organism: Trachelipus rathkii; assembly: GCA_015478945.1. Lineage (NCBI taxonomy): Eukaryota > Metazoa > Arthropoda > Malacostraca > Isopoda > Trachelipodidae > Trachelipus > Trachelipus rathkii. Next base: position 1,889 of record JABUQX010083412.1, on the reverse strand, counting down.
TCCGGGAATCTATATATATATATATATATATATATATATATATTAAAGAAAATATATATATATATATATATATATATATATATATATATATATATATATATATATATATATATATATATATATATATATATATATATATATATTATTATATATTATTTATATTTATAGCATATATATATATATATTATATATATTATATATATATATATTTATATATGCTGATAGTATTTGAAATCTTTTGTGATTGCATTGAAAAAATGTCTAAAAACGGAAACAAACAATTTAAAATAAAACACACAATGCCAAGGTCAAGCACAATATAAGAGTATATATATATATATATATATATATTATAATATTATATTGTTATTATTATTATTATATATTATTATTATTATATATATATATATATATATACATATATATATATATATATTATTATTATATACAGTTGTTGCTATATATATTATTATATATATATATATATAGTTATAGTTATATATATATATATATATATATATTATATATTATTACATATATATACAATATATATATATATATATATATAATATTATATATATATATATATATATATATATATATATATATATATATATATAACAATATAAGATATATATATATATATATATATATATATATATATATAGTAGTCAAAGTGCCATATTGATGCATGGCTGAACTTGGGAAATCCTGAACTAGCTGATTCCTGGAAGTCCTGTGGGAAGTAATTTCTCCAGCTCCAGGAACTGAAACCGGAAAGTACCAACAAACTCTAGTAATTCCAGGATTTTTGAATGTGTAGTTGTTCCAGATCCAGAACTGGATCCTGGAACTGAATATATATATATATATATATTATATATAGTATATAGTTGTTATGTTATATATATATATATATATATATATATATATGCTTAGAGAATACGTTCATGCAAGAGAGAATACACGCACACGTACACTCACACGCACACACCCCGCACCCCCGCCCCGCACCCCCGCGTATATATATATATATATATATATATATATATATATATATATATATATATATATATATATATATATATATATATATATATATATATATATATATATATATATATATATATACGCGTATACGTATGTACAAGTAAGGAAAGATACACGCGTGCGCGCGCATACATGTAAATTATTTTTTCGCGTCGGTCCGCCCCTCGCAGAGGTCGCTGCATTCGTACGTCTTCACTGACCAAGTGCAGGCATCCGACTAAATAAAATGAGGGGAAAATAGAGGGGATAAAAAGAGGGGAGAAGAGAAGGAGGGTTGTAGAAGGGGTTGAACCCTCACATCAAGCTGACAGGTGTAAAATTTATGACTTTTTTAAGAAGGGGACTAAGCTATTGACAAAGGAATTATCGTTTAAGCCTAAAGGTGTAAGGTATCAGCTGCCAATTATAACGTAAAAGTACAAAGGGCATGGGAATCCATGAGGGGAGAGAAAAGATTTTAATTACCTTTTAAGTCTAAAAAGATTAATTATCTTTTATACAGAGGGGAAAAGACGTTCAGGTGCAAAGACTCAAATTTCATAATTTTTAACAGTTGAAAAAATTTTATTATTATTATTATTATTATTATTATTATTATTATTATTATTATTATTATTATTATTATTATTATTATTATTATTATTATTATTATTATTATTATTATTATTATTATTATTATTATTATTATTATTATTATTATTATTATTATTATTATTTATTTTCTTTCTATTATATATATATATATATATATTGAAGCGGCGCACGAAAACGCGAAAGCGTTTCACCGATAAATGCGAAACGGTTAAACACCCACCTTCCAACTGAACGAAGTGCTACCG
>JABUQX010083411.1:0-39804 GCA_015478945.1 Trachelipus rathkii | reverse complement strand
AAGGGAGAGAGGAGAAAAGCCGGGAGAGTGAGAAGACGGTGAGAGGGAGGAGAAGAAGGGAGAGAGAAGACGGAGGATAGGAGGAGTAGGATGAGTAAGAGAGACGAGAGAGAGAAAAGACAGGAGGGAAGAGAGAGAGATCGGGAGAGAGGAGGAGAGAGAATGAGAGGAGAGGAGAGGACGAGGATGAAGTAGAGTACGAAGGAAGGGAGAAGAGAAGAGAGGAGAAAGGAGAAGAGAAGAAGCGAGAATGCTAGGCTCAGAGAGAGAGGAGAGAGAGTGAGAGAGTCGAGGAGGGAGAGAGAAGAGGAGAGAAGAGATGGAGAGAAAGAAGAGACGGAGGAGAGGGGACGAGGGAGGGAGAAAAGGGAGTAAGAGAGAGGTGAGAGATGTTAAAGAGCGAGAAAGAGAGAAGAGAGGAGAGAGAGGGAGAGCAAGAGAGAGGAGAGGGCAAAAGAGCAGGAGGGCGGGGCGGTAGCGAAGGAGCGGAGGCGGAGAAGGTGAGAACGAGAAAATGGAGAGAGAAGAGGAGTGATCGAGGGAGAGGGGTGAGCGAGTAGAGAAGGAGGAAGATTGCGAGGATAGAGTGAGGGAGGCGACCGAGGGGACGCCGAGGCCGAGAGAGAGAGGAGAGAGGCAGAGAAGGAGACGGAGCTAGCAAGAGTAGAGAGAGGAAGAGAAGACCGAGATAGAATAGAGGACGAGAGAAATGAGAGAGAGTGGAGAGCAACAGGGAAAGAAGAGGGTGAGAAGCGAGAGGAGGAGGAGGAGGAGAGGAGAAGCAGAGAGAGGAGAGAGAACGAGGAATAGAGAGGAGGCAGAGAGGGAGGAGAGGGATGAGGAGGGGGAGAGCAGAAGGAGAGGTGACGCGAGTGCGAGAGAAGGGCAGAGGGATGGGACGAGAAGGAGAGGAGAGAGTGAGAAAGAGAAGTAAGAGGCGGAAGGAGAGTTCAAGAGAGAGGATGATTTGAGGAGCAGAGACGAGAGACGGAGAGGGAGGAGAAGAGAGAGAACATCGATGGCGACTTCCCGAGAGACAACGAGTAAGTGGACGAGAAACACCGACGAACCACACACGCCCATCGATAACAAGAAACGGAGAGGGGAGAATGGAATGGACTGAGGAGACTGAAGAGTGGAGATGATGAAGTAGAGGAGAGAGGGAGAGATCGAGAGAGAGATGTAGGGAAAGAAGCGAGACGAGAGAGAGAGAGACCGATGGATGATGAGAGAGAGAGAGAGCAGAGAGTAGAGAGACGAAGGATGAAGAATGAGAGGAGATGAGAGAGAGGAGAGAGAGAGAGAAGAGAGAGAGAGAGAGAGAGATGAGATAAAGTAGTGGAGATAGTAGAAAGAGATAGAGAGTAGAGGGATGAGAGATCCCAATGGAGAGTAAGGACGAAGACTAGAAACGATGGGGGAAATGAGAGGGAGAGAGAGCAGAGAGAGAGAGAGGAGACGAGAGAAGAGAGAGAGAAGAGAGAGAGAGAGAGAGAGAGAGAGAGAGAGAAGAATAGAGACGTTGTACGGGTATCTACTGAGAGAGAGAGAGAGATGCGTGTATAGAAGATCCATGAGAGAGAGAGAGAGATGAGAGAAGAGAGAGAGAGAGAGAGAGAGAGTAGAGAGAGAGAGAGAAGGGAAGAGAGGAGAGAGAGAGAGAGGAAAAAGGAGAGAGAGAGAGAAAGAAGAGGGAAAGAGAGAAGAGAGAGAGAGAGAGAGAGAGAGAGAGAGAGAGAGAAGAAGAGAGGAGAGAGAGAGAGAGAGAGAGAGAGAGAGAGAGAGAGAGAGAGAGAGAGAGAGAGAGAGAGAGTAAAGAAGACGCATAATCCAATCTGGCGATGTCCCATATAATCCATAAAAATTAAGAATTAAGAATAATTTTTAATAATAATATAATGTAATAAATGAATAGTATTTAATTAAGAAGCCACATGGGGCCTACCTGACTGTCCCAGTCAACCAACAATAATTAATAATAAGAATAATTATAAAAGCCCCATGGCCCCTCTAGAATGTCCAGGTCAATCCATTATAATTAATAAAGAAGAATAAAATCAGAAGCCGCAATGCGCCGTATCTAGACTGTCCCAGTCAACCAATAATAATTAAGAAGCTGCATTAACCCCTCTAGACCCTCGAGTGTCCCAGTCAACCCATAATATATAAGAATAATACTTAAGAATCCGCATTGTCCTATTTAGACTGTCCCAGTCAACCAATAAAAATTAATAATTAAGAAGCGCTTCTTAATCATTGGCCCCTCTAGAATGTCCCAGTCAACCCATAATAAATAATAAATAAGAATAATACTTAAGAAGCTGTATGGGCCTGTCTATACTGTCCCAGTCAACCAATAATAATTAATAATTAAAAATAATAATTAAGAAGCCGCATTGACCCCTCTAGAATGTACCAGTCAACTCATAATAAATAAGAATAATACTTAAGAAGCTGCATGGTCCTTTTTAGACTGTCCCAGTCAACCAATAAAAATTAATAATTGAGAAGCCGCATTGGCCCCACTAGAATGTTCCTGTCAACCCATAAAAATTAAGAATTAAGAATAATTTTTAATAATAATTAATGTAATTAATGAATAATATTTATAATTAAGAAGCCACTTGGGCTTACCTAGAATGTCCCGCAGTCAACCAACAAAAATTAATAAATAAGAATAATAATTCAGAAGCCGCATGGGCTTATCTAGACTGCTCTAGTCAACCCATAACAATTAATAATTAAGAATAAATTATTCTTAATTATTAATTATTATGGGTTGACTGGGACAGTCTAGATAGGCCCATGCGGCTTCCGAATTATTATTCTCATTTATTCATTATTATGGCTGATTTGACATTCTAGAAGGGCCAATGCGACTTTTAAATTATTATTCATAATTATTAATTATTGTTGGTTGACTGGGACAGTCTAGATAGGCCCATGTGGCTTCTTAATTATAAATACTATTCATTAATTATATTAATTATTAAAAATTATTCTTATTTCTTAATTTTTATATGTTGACTGGGACATTCTAGAGAGGCCAATGCGGCTTCTCAATTATTAATTTTTATTGGTCGACTGGGACAGTCTAAAAAGGACCATGTTGCTTCTTTAGTATTATTCTTATTTATAATGAGTTGACTGGGACATTCTAGAGGGATCAATTTGGCTTAATTATTTTATTATTTTTAATTATTAATTATTATTGGTTGACTGAGACAGTCTAGATAGGCCCATGCGGTTTCTTTTATGTATTATTCTTATTTGCTATTTATTATGGGATGACTGGGACATTCTAGAAGGGCCAATGCTGCTTCTTAATTATTAATTTTAATTGGCTGACTGGGACAGTCTAAAAAGGACCATGCAGCTTCTTAAATATTATTCTTATTTATTATGAGTTGACTGGGACATTCTAGAGGGGTCAATGCGGTTTCTTAATTATTATTTTCAATTATTAATTATTATTGGCTGACTGGGACAGTCTAGATAGGCCCATACGGCTTCTTAAGTATTATTCTTATTTATTATGGGTTTACTGGGACATTCTAGAGGCGCCGATGATTAAGAAGCGCTTCTTAATTCTTAATTTTTATTGGTTGACTGGGACAGTCTAAATAGGGCCATGCGGCTTCTTAAGTATTATTCTTATTTATTATGGGTTGACTGGGACATTCTAGAGGGTTATTTAAGAAGATGCATTAACCTCTCTAGAATGTCCCAGTCAACCCATAATAAATAAATAATAAATAAGTATAATACTTAAGAAGACGAATAGGCCTATCTAGACTGTCTCAGTCAACCAATAATAATATATATAATTAATAATTAAAAATAATAGATTAAGAACCACATTCCTCTAGAGTGTCCCAGTCAACTCATAATAAATCAGAATAATATAAGAAGCCGCATGTCCTTTTCAGAGACTGTCCCAGTCAACCGAATAAAAAATTAAATAATTAAGAAGCCGGCATCGGCCCCTCTAGAATGGTCCCAGTCAACTCCTAATAAATATCAAAATTACTAAATAAGAATAATATTTAAGAAGCCGCATGGGCCTATCTGACTGTCCCAGTCAACCAATTAATAAGTTTAATATTAAAATAATATTTAAGAAGCCGGGGCAATTTTCTTTAGGGGGGGGGACCCCTTAGAATGTCCCAGTCAACTCAAATAATAAGAATAATACATAAGAAGCCGATGGTCCTTTTTAGACTGTCCGAGTTCAACCAATAAAAATTAAATAATTAAGAAGCCGCATTGCCCCTCTAGAATGTCCCAGTCAAATAATAATAATAAAAATAGAATTTAATACTTAAGAAGCCGCATGGGACCTATCTAGACAACTATACGCCTATTCTTATCCTCAAAAGCCAAAAATCTACCTCCTCGGTTGCTTACGTTGCGCCCTCTCCAGCATATCTATGTCTTTTCTAAAAAGGGTGCTAAAATTCTAAAATTGTAGACAATTTTCAAATACTGGCCTAACATATTTATTATGCGACATTATACAAAAACATATATATATAATTAGTCTGCATCTGGCATTAATTTTCAATTTTTAACCCTAGGCCCTAGCTCTGAGTCCAAAATCTTACAATGGAAACAATTAAACAGCAACACTAAAGAATGTTACAGACCTACGGGCAACAATACCAATAGTTTGTTGAAAATTGAAAAAATATATTCAAAACTTCATAATATATATATAGTTTTATTTTAATTTTTTACTTCTATTGAAGTTAAATCACTTAAATATACAAAAAAAATAAAAAAAAATATAAAAAAAATCAAAAAATCAAAAAAATCAATAAAATCAAAAAAATCAGTTTATTTTTTCATTTGATTTTTTTCGTGCCATCCCTGATTTGTATCATCACTTTTTCTTAATAGCAGACGTATATTTATTTCCAACATTGCATTTTATCAAGTTTTGTGCCCTGACATTTGCTCTGATTTAAAATTTATATTTAGTCGAGAATAAAAATTTGGTTTTTTTTATTATAAATTTCTGAGAATGTGCGTATATATACTAGTAAATAATACAATGCTTAAACACGTTAAAATAAGCAGTGGTAATTACCAGGGATGGCACGAAAAAAATCAAATGAAAAAAAATCAACCGATTTTTTTACTTGATTTTTTTTATAAAGAAATCATGATTTTTTTTTATTTTATTGATTTTTTTATTTTTTTATATATTTTTTTTTTATTTGTTTGTATATTTAAGTGATTTAACTTCAATAGAAATAAAAAATTAAAATAAAACTATATATTATAAAGTTTTTAATATATATTTTTTCAATTTTCAACAAACTATTGGCATTGTAACCTGTAAGTCTATAACATTCTTTAGTCTTGCTGTTTCATTGTTTCCATTGTAAGATTTTGAACCCAGAGCTGGGGCCTAGGGTTAAAAATTGAAAATTAATGCCAGATGCAGACTAATTATATATATTTGTTTTTTGTATAAGTGTCGTATAATAGATATGTTGAGGGCCAGTATTTTATATTTCAAGAATTTTAGCACCCTTATTAGAAAAGACATAGATATGCTGGAGAGGGCGCAACGTAAAGTAACAAGGATGAAGATTTTTGGCTTTGAGGATAAGAATAGGCGTGAGGTTGTCTAGATAGTCCCATGCGGCTTCTTAGGTATTATTCTTATTTATTATGGGTTGACTGGGACATTCTAGAGGAACCAATACGGCTTCTTAATTATTAATTTTTGTTGGTGGTTGACTGGGACAGCCTAAAAAGGACCATGCGGCTTCTTAAGTATTATTCTTATTTATTATGAGTTGACTGGGACATTCTAAAGGCGTCAATGCGGTTTCTTAATTATTATTTTTAATTATTAATTATATATATTAATTATTGGTCTGACTGAACAGTCTAGTAGGCTATGCGGCGTCTTAAGTATTATTCATTATTAATATTATTCTATTATGGGTTCTGGGACATTCTAGAGGTGGCAATGCGGCTTCTTAATTATTAATTTTTATTGGTTGACTGGGACAGTCTAAATAGGACCATGCGGCTTCTTAAGTAATATTCTTATTTATTATGGATTGACTGGGACATTCTAGAGAGGTTAATGCAGCTTCTTAATTATTATTCAGATTGTAATTAAGACGCTGCCTTAACCCCCCCTAGAATGTCCCAGTCAACACATAATAAATAAGAATAATACTTAAGAAGCCGCATGGCCCTATTTAGACTGTCCCAGCCAACCCATAATAAATAATAAATAAGAATAATACTTAAGAAGCCATATGGGCCTATCTAGACTGTCCCAGTCAACCAATAATAATTAATAATTAAAAATAATAATTAAGAAGCCGCATTGACCCCTCCAGAATATCCCAGTCAACTCATAATAAATAAGAATAATACTTAAGAAGCCGCATAGTCCTTTTTAGACTGTCCCAGTCAACCAATAAAAATTTATAATTAAGAAGCCGCATTGGATCTTCTAGAATGTCCCAGTTAACCCATAATAAATAATAAATAAGAATAATACTTAAGAAGCTGCATGGGCCTATCTAGACTGTCCCAGTCAACCAATAATAATTAATAATTAAAAATAATAATTAAGCCACATTGACCCCTCTAGAATGTCCCAGTCAACCTCATTTATTAAAGAAGAATGAATACTTAAATAGACGAATGCGTCCTTTTTAGACTGTCCCAGTCAACCAATAACAATTAATAATTGAGAAGCCGCAATGGCCCCTCTAGAATGTCCCAGCCAAGTGTCAACCCATAAAAATTAAGAATTAAAAATAATTTTTAATAATAATTAATGTAATTAATGAATAGTATTTATAATTAAGAAGCCACATGGGCCTACCTAGACTGTCCCAGTCAACCAACAATAATTAATAATTAAGAAGCCACATTGGCCCCTCCAGAATGTCCCAGTCAATTCATAATAATTAATAAATAATAATCAATAATTCAGAAGCCGCAGGGCCTACATAGACTGTCCCAGTCAACCCTAATAATTAAATTAAGAATAATTTATTTCTAAATTTATTATGGTTGGACTGGGACATTCTAGATAGCTCATGCGCTTCTGAATTATTATTCTATTTATTATTAATTTTTGTTGGTTGACTGGGACCACTCTAGGTAGGCCCATGTGGCTTCTTAATTATAAATACTATTTAAAATTATTCTTAATTCTTAATTTTTATGGTTTGAATGGGACATTCTAGAGGGGCCAATGCGGCCTCCAATTATTAATTTGTATTGGTTGTCGATGGGACATACTAAAAAGGACTGAGGCTTCTAAAGTTATATGCTTATTTATTATGAGTTGACTGGGACATTTCTAGCATGGATCAATGTGGCTTCTGAATTATTTCATTTTAATTATTAATTATTATTGGTTGACACTTGACTGGGACAGTCTAGATAGGCCATGCTGCTTCTTAAGTATTAATCTTATTTATTATTTATTATGGGTTGACTGAGACATTCTAGAGGGGCCAATGCGGCTTCTTAATTAATTTTTATTGGTTGACTGGGACAGTCTAAAAAGGACCATGTGGCTTCTTAAGTATTATTCTTATTTATTATGAGTTGACTGGGAAATTCTAGAGGGGTCAATGAGGCTTCTTAATTATTATTTTTAATTATTAATTATTATTGGTTGGTTGACTTTCACAGTCTAGATAGGCCCATACGGCTTCTTAAGTATTATTCTTATTTATTATTTATTATGGGTTGATTGGGACATTCTAGAGGGGCCAATGCGGCTTCTTAATTATTAATTTTTATTGGTTGACTGGGACAGTCTAAATAGGACCATGCTGCTTCTTAAGTATTATTCTTGTATATAATGGGTTAACTTGGAAATTCTAGAGGGGTTAATGCAGTTTCTTAATTACTATTCTTAATTAATAATTATTATGGGTTGACTGGGACAGTCTAGATAGGCCCATGCGGCTTCTGAATTATTATTCTTATTTATTAATTATGATTGATTGACTGGGACATTCTAGAGTGGCCAATGCGACTTTTTAATTATTATTCTTAATTATTTTTTGTTGACTGGGACAGTCTAGGTAGGCCCATGTGGCTTCTTAATTATTTACTATTCATTAATTACATTAATTATTATTAAAAATTATTCTTAATTTTTATGGGTTGAATGGGACACTCTAGATTAGATTCTGCGTCTTCTTACTGTCTCTTTATATATATATATAATATATATATTATTATTTTATTTATTTAAAAATTTTAATAATTTATATAATATATATATATTATATTATATATATAAATAGTATATATATATATATATATTATATATATATATATAAAATATTTATAAATTTTTTAAAAGTTTTAAAGATGTATATGTTTTAGTTTATATACAGTTATATATTATATATATATATATATATATATAATTATATATATATATATGATATTATATATATATATATATATATATATATATATTATATATATATAATATATATATATATATAGCATATAAATAGTTTCGGTCCAAGTTTGAAAAAATATAAAAATTTCAAAACATCATGATAACAGTTAATAAACACTTTATTTTTTTCAAAAAAAATCAAAAAATCCCCATCCCTGGTAATTACATATTTAGTTATTACCAATTACTTAAACTGTGAGAATAAATTGCTGTGGTAAAAACGCTGCATTAACATGTTGCTCTTGGTAGCTAATTCCATTTATTAAATATTCATATTTTTACCATATTTTTAATATGTTTATAATTATTTATTATGTATATAATATTTTAATATTACCATATTTTTACCATAATTTATGAAATGTGGCACCACCAAATTTCAGATAATTGTATTTTAAACAGTCAACATAAATGAGGAATAAAATAAATATAACATTGGTACCAACATCGAAAGTCTAAACAGTATGTATTATATATATATATATATTTAAATATATATATATATAGTAATATATATATATATCATATAATATAAAATATATATATTATATATATATATAATAAGTATAATTATATATATAATTTTTCAAATTATTGTGGAATATTTCCCCCAACGAGGAAGAAACTACTAGGGAAGTAATTTCCGGTTATCCGGCCGGATAACAATGAAATCCAGCTGGATACCAGATAGTCAAAAACTTGGCCAGATAGGCCGGATACCGGATATTTCACTATCCGCCCCATCCCTAATATATATATATATATATTATATATATATATATATTATATATATATATATATTATATATTATATATATATATATATATATATATTATATATTATAATTATTATTATATATAATATATATATATATTTATTGTATATAATTGCTATTTTTCGGAAATTTGTTTTTTATGATAAAAAAAAACCAATGCTCTAAACATAATTGTTATTCGATGTAATTAAAACTTTTCTTAAAATGTTCACTTTATTAAATCCTTAAAACTAAAACAGCAATCAGGTAAGCAAATATAGGGATGAAACTTTTTATCCAAATTAACAACAATCAATGATGCGATAAAAAAATTATAAGTCGACGTTTCAGGAAGTGTACTATTCCCATCATCAGGACACAGAGTTTTTTTTTTATTACTTTTTATTAAATTTACAAAAATAAATATCCATTAATATAAACAATTCATCTGAAAAAATGAAATGATAATAATTAAAATTATAGTTTTTAAGTTATGAAAGTTGCAGTTGATAAGGACCACCATCACTGTTGAGTGAAGCTTTAGACTGGCAATATGGAGTGATTCCAGAAATTTTAAATCAAGGAATTGGTTGGTTTGAGTTAGTATAGTGAAATATTGTTTATTTATAGGGTGATTTTTATTGTGGCTATGATTTCTAATACTAGATGCGGGAGGATTGTTGAAAAGTGAACCTGTTCTAGCCGAGCAGCCTCTATGTTCGTCCATCCTGACGGTGAGTTGGCGTTGGGTACTGCCAACGTAGGTGTCTTGACAGTCACCACATGAATATTTATAAACGACGGACGAATGCAGAGGAGCAGGCAGGGAATCTTTATGGTTTAGAAGGGAGCCTATGGAAGAGTTGGGCGTAAAGAGAAAAATAAGTTTTAGGTGAGGGTAAGAGTTGGATAAAAGTTTTGTAAGTTCCTGTTTAATTTTAGTGTAATGGTGATCGTAGAAGGGTATTTTAATATAAAAAGGTTGTTTGGAAGGTAGCATAAGGGGTTTGTTGTGTGAATATATTTTATTAAGGAATCTTTTTATTAAGTTATATATTAAGGAAGAGGGGTATAAATTGGAGTTGAAATGTTTAATTATGAAAGAAAGTTCTGTATGAAGTTCTAAATAACCAGATGTTAAATGGCAAGCTCTATATATTAAGGTATTTATGCTATTACATTTATAAAGAAAAGGAACATGGCTGAAAAAATTTTGTGCAAGGTTGGTGAAAGTAGGTTTTCGATGTATATTTAGAGAGATGTGTGGGTCAGTTTTTGTAATATTCAAATCTAAGAAGGATAAAGTGTTATTAGTTTCTTCTTCTACAGTGAAATTAATGTTAGGTAGTTGACTATTGATAAAATTTAGGAAAGGAGTAACTTTTTGTTTATTAGAAAAAAGCAGAAAAGTATCGTCTATATAGCGTCTGTAATAAGAAGGTTTACAGTTTTGAGGAGCAGAGTCAAGCCAGATTGATTCATAATGTTTTAAGTATGTGTTGGCAAGAATGGAACTGAGAGGAGAGCCCATGGCAAGAGAGTTAGTTTGGGAATATAATTGATTATCAAAGAAAAAATAAGTATCGGAGACAGCTAAAGTTAATAGTTCCTTGAATTCGGATTTAGTGAAATTCATGAATGAAGATTGAGTGTGGAAAATAATGTTTAATAAGATATCTATGGCTTCAAAAGTAGGAATATTAGTATATAATGATTCTACGTCAAAACTAACCATGTAAAATTTATGAAGATTATTGATAGAGGAAAGCCAAGATTTAAATGAGTAGGAATTTTGTATAGTATATTGATTTATGCTGAAGGGTGTTAGATAGGGAACTAAAAATTTTGCTAAATTGTAATTATGTGTATTGTAAGCGGCTAAGATAGGTCGTATGGGAATATTATTTTTATGTATTTTGGGGAGACCATATAAAATACCGGGAGCAGAGCCTCTAGAGTAACATGTATCGTATTGAGATTTGTTTAGTATGTTTTTTGTATGAAATTTACGTAATGAACGGTTTAATTTATCTTCTAGATTTAAAGATAACTTCAGAGGGTCTTTTTGTGAGGGGTTAAATTTATCTGTATCGGATAAGATATTCTTTACTTTATTTAAGTAATCGGATTTATTTAAGATAACTACACCGTTAGTTTTGTCGGGTTTACATATGATGATAGTTTTGTCATTTTTGAGAGATTTCAGAGTGGTGAGGTCTGATTTAGAGAATAAATATGAAAAAATCTTATGTGGTTTAAAGTTCCAGAGAAATTTTTGTGCAATAAGGTTAATATTAGTCTGTATATGACTAAAACTAGTTTTGTACAAAAGGTGAGGTTTTAAATTATTTAATAGTTTCTCAAAGGAAAAACGATGCAGAATAGGGTTAATGTTAAAGTTAGGTATGTGAAAATTTAAACCTAAGGTTAATAATCTTTCTTCGTTAATAGAAAGTGGTTTACTTGAAAAATTAAAAATAACTTGTTTTGAAGTAATAGGAGGGGCTTCAAATTTAGATATAAGTCTGTTAAATTTGTTTTCGTGCAGAAGCCTAATGTTACAAACATATTTGTCAATGTGAATTTTAACAATATTATTTACAAATAAATTATCACAAAAATTCTTTGATTTAAAAATTCTGGAATCACTCCATATTGCCAGTCTCAAACCTTCTCTCAACAGTGATAGTGGTCCTTATCAACTGCAACTTTCATAACTTAAAACAGTGTATTTAATTATTATCATTTCATTTTTTCAGATGAATTGTTTATATTAATGGATATTTATTTTTGTAAATTTAATAAAAAGTAATAAAAAAAAAAACTCTGTGTCCTGATGATGGGAATAGTACACTTCCCGAAACATCGACTTATAATTTTTTATCGCATCATTGATTGTTGTTAATTTGGATAAAAAGTTTCATCCCTATATTTGCTTACCTGATTGCTGTTTTAGTTTTAAGGATTTAATAAAGTGAACATTTTAAGAAAAGTTTTAATTACATCGAATAACAATTATGTTTAGAGCATTGGTTTTATTATTTATCATATATATATATATATATTAGTGATGGGACGATTCCAAATTTCCAGCCGATGCCGATTCCGATACCGATACCAGTCAAAAGTGCCGATTCCGATTCCGATTCCGATTCCAATTATATATATATATATATATATATTATATATAATAGAATATATATATATATCTATATATATATATATATATATATATATAATATATATATATACCTAATTTTTGCTAAATCAACTAATTTTAGATATTTAAAACCTTATAAATTAATGTTATAGAATTCTCTTATTTTTTATCTTTGCTAAAGAAATAATTAGTTAATTACTTTTTATTTATATTTACACTGAAAATAAAAAGCAATATTTAAAAATCTTACATAAATGAACTTTTTGTTTAAAATTCCTTTACTACTTTCCTAAAAGTAAAACCTTGAGGACCAGTTATGCTTATATTTGTTAGTCAAGCCATGACCCTTAAACTTGAGTGCCAAAACAAATTAACATCTTTTCCCGTTTCTGATGGCATCCGATTTTTTTAGCGAGGAATAAAATTAATCCTCCAAATTCTGAAGAGTCTTTCCTTGCCACGAAAAGGGGGGCGAGCTTAAAATATATTTTCTAGCAAAGACAACCAAATACTGAAAGTACCTTTATTCGATGTCCACCATTGTAAGGGACTTTCTGAATTATTTAAATAAACTTTTTTCATTTTTTATTTTCTGATTTCTACTTTTATAACATCTTCAAATTTTTTCATTATGTGTCTTTCTCCTTAGGAATGAGTTTCTTTGCTGTTTTAAAGTCCTTTTTCTCCTTAAATTTCGAAGAGCAAGTTTCCATAAAACTCATTTTTGGAAGTGGTATTATTTTCAGTATCACCTTTTCGCCCTATTCTGTTGAAAAATGAGGAGAATCTAAAAGAATTGGTTGAAGGGTGGAAACTGTTTTCTTTCCTTTTACAATATATATCTTCGCACATCCATTGCTTAAAAATATCTTCCACTTTTTTGTTATATTCATCCTCAAGAAATGTAGTTTTAAAGCGTGGATCAAGATAGGTAGCAAGCACAAATTCTTATCAGTAAAAGTAAATGCTGAATCTATTTTTTTACTGAATTTTTCCATGCTTATACTGTAGTCCCAAGTCCCTCAAATAGTCCTTTATTCTGACTCTTTTCAAAAAACTGCAAAATCACATTTCATATTTGGGATTAGTGCCGATGCCATTGATTTCCTTGTGGCTCATTAAATTTGTACAATCAACAAATGTCTTAAGTATTTTTAGCAATTTTCAAGAACTTTTTCCGTTGTTCTAGGCATGCAGGTTTTGAATTGATCACTGCAATATGGAATGAGAGCAGTCTTTTGTTCACAAAATTTTTTGAAAGCATATGATACTGGCTATTACATCTGGATTTGTACATCCTGAATAAATCGGTGCTGTGTAAATTTAAATCTAGTTTGATATTTTTATACTTTGGCAATAGCTTGAGGGCGAGTGATTAAAGTGACTACGTTGTTTGCATATGGACTATATTTTTTTCACGTCTCTTTGTTCAAAAATGCAATGAGAACTAGTGTCAAAGAGTGTAAAAAGCAAGGTAATTCCTGGAATCCTTGCTTGTGTTACTCCTGCAGCCATATTAGGTGCGTTATCCCTTCCTATAACATGAATTTTATTAGCAGGGAATATTTGTAATTCTCCTACATAACATTTCTGCAGACAATCACTTATATTAGATTCTGTGTGAGATACGTAAAAGGTGAAACTCCAAGGATAGCATTTATATTCAATAACTCCAATTATTACAAGATTACAAGGCAAATATATCATTGCTCACTTACGAGTTTCACAGGTATATAATTATCAAAAACATATTACATTAACATAACTAACGAAACATTGCCAAAATGTCTGCCTCACCATGACTGTCTGAAATCCTAACATGATATCTTAGGCTCTTTACTTAAAGATGCGCCACTCAATCCAGGTTTTCTTTAATTTAATAGAATTAAGGAAGAACTGAAAATTTAAAAATTCAATATGGCAGACTTCGAAATATTGTCTTTGAAATATCTATAAAGATCGAATAAAAATTATCTTTGCAGATCTGTATACCAAAGAATCGCGTCAAAGAATCGCGTACAATTTTGCCGATTCCGATTCGATTTCCGAGTTCCTCCGATTCCGATTCCTATTAATCGTCCCATCACTAATATATATATATATATATATATAAATATATATATAAAATATATATATATATATATAATTATATATATATATTATATATATATATATATATATATATATATATATATAAATATATTAGGCACAAGCCACAACCAAGAAAGTGCGGACGAACTGAGTCGAGAAAAACGAACTTACAGGTAATAACTCCTAAACTGAAGGCATGAAAACAGGGAATTGAGGAATTAAGTCTTTATTACAGAGTCAGGAATTCCCGAAGCGAAAGCAAGATCGCAGGTCACGCTTCAAATGAATCATTCACACTATATAAAATGAGAGGGCGGAAATAGATATATATAATATAATATATATATATATATATATATATATATTATATATAATTATATATAATATATAGTTATATTATGGTATATATATTATAAATATAATAGTTATATATATATTAGGGACACGGATCTCCGGCTCCGGCTTGGCCGGAGTTCCGGCCTTTTTAGATCTCCGGCTCCGGCCGAGACTGGAGGCTTTCTCCAGCCGGAGACCTTAAATTTTTGAAAGGTAGTTTTTGAAACATAAATAAATAGTTTATAATTCAGTGAAAATATAATGCAATATTAATTGATCTAATTTTATTTAGAAGAACTGATTTCATGCAAAAAGTGTAAAAAAATAGATATTTAAATATTTTTTTTTTGTGGTGATAATATTGTCAAACTATAAACTATATTATAATTTAATATGAGTAATAATATGAAGTTATACCTATATCGACACCATTTACTAAATTGGAACCTAATTATTTTGATAACTTAAAAAGGGTTTGATATCCAAAATGACTACCCCTAATAAAAATACACACTTTTGCCACACCAAGTTTAAAAATCCAATACAGAAATAGGTAAATGAATGGAATTAAAAGAACTTTTTAAGACTACATGGCGCTGATATCTTAAAAAGGCTAAAAAATTATGAATATTATCCTAATCTTATAAACCAGTTAAAGAGTTTTTAAAATTTAACCAACTAACATTTGAATATATTATATATATTTATATAGTATAATATATATATATATTATATCTTATATATATTATTTTCCTTAGATAATATATATTAGCAATATATATATATATATATAATATATTACTAATACTCTAGTTATACTTGCTAATACCCCACCTATATCATATTGTGATATAATAATATAATATTATATATATATATTCTGTGCAATCGTACCTTATATAATATATATTATATTATATTACCTTATAATACACTTAATTATATATTTATATTATTATAGTATATTATATATATATTATATATATATATATATATATAATATATATATATAGTTTATATTATATATATATTTATATATATATTAATATTTAGGGGTGGAGTCGGAGTCGGGAGTTGATGTTTTCAGGGGTAAGGAGTCTGGAGTCGGGAGTCGAGTGCCAAAAAAGTTGGAGTCGGAGTCGGAGTGGGGGAGTTGTGTTTTGTAAAAAAAAACAACTCCTTCGACTCCAAAACAATTATATTGATATATATATATATATATTATATATATATATATATACATATATATATATTATATAAATATATATATATAATATTATATTATATATATAATATATATATATCAGTAGCGGCTCATGGGGAACCGAAAACATGGGGAGGCACTTCAAAAAATAATGAAAATGTTATATAAATAAATATTCTATATATATAATTATATTATATATTATAATATTATATATATATATATATATAATATATATATATATATCTATGTATATTAAGTTATATATATCACTATAGTATTGTAGTATAGTTACTTAGAGTCGAAGGCGTCTCATGAGGCCTCACTGTAAGTCTCAAATATATAACAAAAAAGTGGTTATCACACGATCGTACCGGGAAAAGGATACAATTGCTGGAATGGCTGGTTCCAATTTAGTGCGGAAATGGTAAGAATAATAAATAAAAAAAAAAAAAAAAAAATTATATCTCAAAAACTACAATAGCTACAGTAAAAGAGAATACATTTTGGAATCCTTTTCGGTAAAATTTTCTTAGGAAATATGTTAAAAAAAATAGTAAAAAAAATTACTCTCATCTGTTAATAAATCTATAAGTACTCATGATAGAAAAAAAAAGCCCTATTCCATCTACGGTCGTTTAATGCAATTGACCTCTTGCTCGAGTATCACACCTATACGTAGTGGAGATAGAGAAGCTTAGGAGGTGCTGAGATATGATAGTCTCTCCTTTCTCCGTCGTATCTCTAGAGCCTTAAGGTAAGCGTACTCCTCACGCGGATTCGTATTTTTGTGTCTCCCTTACAATTCCACTCTCACACTCGTGATAGAGACATTAAGAGTCTCCTCTGGGATGAATTCATCTTCGGTTCTGTGCGCGTGTGGGAAACTAACGAGTTTGTAAAAAGTTACTGACTCAACTTGCACTCTCTCTCCCCTACCGTGGAAGTGGTTCTCGCGTGAATCTAACCCCTTTGCCCATTCTCGTGTCCGCTTGATAATTGAGCGAATTATCAGATGCTCAAACGTTGAGTGGTGCCGGAGTGATAAAAATGTCGTGGGAATTTGGATTTTTTTCTTTCGCGTTACCTCTCCCGGTAAACGAAGGGTTTGGCAAAAGTTCTCTTCTCCCCTCGTGCTCTCACTCTGAATATCTTCTCCCTTCGCCGCCTCTAACTACCTCCGATATTTCCGCTCTCCTTTATTCGCTGAACTGGTCACGTCCCCTTGTTACTGCGGACAGTTTACTCGTAGTATTCTCTAGTACTGATATCATTTATGAATATACTAAAGACATTCCAGTCGTTCATTAAAATTGAGCTCTCTGTTTTGAGCCGATCGTAAATTTTGAATTTTTTCTATTTATTTCTTCAATGATAACATCTCTCCCGTACGGCTTCGTGATATTTCTTCTTTATTGTTTGTGTGTGTATGTGTTTATTTTTTGGCTACAGTTACCCAGGATTCACCTGCTCTCAGCTAGAAACTCATTTACAGGGATATCTCAGCTAATTGCTATTTATTCTTTAAAATTGTCCTCGTAGCGTAAGTGTAGTAGTTATATAGCAGATTCTCGACGTTCTGTGTCGCGTACTCTCTTCATATCGAGAGCTCCTCACAATATTTATACTTTCGGCGATATTATCTAATAGCAGTCGATGTGAGATTGACGAACGAATATAGTAACGTTAATCTGAATCATGTGAAATACTGATTGACGCGGGTGACGTATATAATTAATTATTTTTAATATTAGATGAAATTTTTTTAATTTTATAATATGTTATGGTGTAGTTTCATTATATTCATATTATTACTCGATAAATAATAGATATTAATAAAATAATGAATTATTTATTTTTTTATATATTTACTACTGTATACATAATTTATAATATATATATATAGTAATTATATATTATTGTATGCATATATAGTATAATCTGTATAATTATGACCGCCTATGTTTTATTTTAAAATATATTTGCATCAGGCGTAAATCAATTGTACTAAACGTGTACAAAATAGTCAAATAATAATTTAGAACCTTATGATATGTTATTATTTTTTATATATAATTTATAATATCAAAAATATAATAAAGGAGATTGGCCGTCAAATTTGTTTATGAGTGGAGAAGCGGTGCCTGCAAAGTAAAAGTCGACCAGACAAGTAATATACGTGTCCAATATACGTATAGCCATGGCGAACCTTGTGAGTATTCTTACAAAAGGTCGATTTATATATGACGAAATTCGTCTCGGTATCGTAAAAATTGCCCCAATCGAAATTCCTCCAGTCAATGATTCATATGAAAAAAATACATGTTTGGAAGTAAAATAAAGTGTTTAAAAATATTATATATTTGGAAGAAAAGTAAATACACATAAATAAATGCGTGCCCTTCTTTACAGATGGGGTTAAACGTACCCCACACATTAAAAATTAGATATATAATAAGTTACCTTTGCCCAGTTATATATATATACATTAGTTGGCCAGCATAGTAAAAAAATTGAGTTTTGTGATACAAGCATAAAATATTTATCATTGTTAATATCACTTGTGCTATTCACTTCCGTAATTTACATATGATCAAATGTGCGTTGTCTACTTGAAGTCTCACTAAACAAGCTTATAAAATCAATAGTTATTTGTTTAATAAAAAATCAGTGTGATTATCTAATTAAAGAGAAGAACCAAATGAAATTGTATTTTTGTAGTTCTAGGTGTAGTATCGTGGTTTCTCGATAAGTCTTTTAAAGTTAAAGAAAGAACACTGGTTGAGAAAATAAATATTTTCTTGTAACCATAATTGACTCTGGTAGAAATTTGTTTCCCTTTCGTAACTGTGGTTTTCATCATCGATTGATTCATATCGATCTGGTAATCCACCCGTATCTTCAAAACAATACTGTTTTACATTCCATCGAATGATGGGGTTTCCGCAAACATCGCTCAAAGTCACCATAAATTTTTTAAATAGTTGTTGATTGGGATTTCTTGTGTGTCTTTGAATACCGCAATTTAGAAAGCCAAAATACAATGTTCGTTTATCTACTAGGCATTTATCAAAATTAAATTCTATTCCTCTTTTCAAAGAACGGGTGTTAATGAAAAGCTCATAAATTTCGCAAAGATCGACAAATTCAAAACCGAAAAATACGACGATCTTTTCGATGTTTGGAGAGACATTGCGAATATCGCTTAAAAGACTACTAAAATCGATCTTCAATTCCACCAAATTTCTGAAAACAGGTTCATTTTTTTCATGATCGTCTACTATCATTCGGCTACTACCATCACCACTTCTTTGGAAATACGAATCTTCAAAAGTGTTAATTCTGATTTCTAAGTGGGTCAGATTCGGAAAGGCTTCGACGAATTTACTATCTAATAAGCCGCAATTAGGATTTGATGATTTAAATCTCTCTATTTTGTCGTAGCACAATCTCAAAACACGCACATTTGGAAATCGGAATGGAGAAAGGGTATCGACGCTTTCGTTTCTTCGAAGGATAACGTTAAATTGACAAACGTTTGGTAGATTCAATTCCAGGGAACTATCAATCTTTCTTACATTTCTTCGTAATCTGTTTCTAAAAATTTTGGTGTCCCAAGATTCGATTATTTTCTGCTCAATTTCCCTTTGCCATGATCCATGTCTGTGTAACCTACACTCAGGTCGAACCCCCGCGAACCCCTTGAAAGTCCACAGTTGAAAGAGCGTCATTACCGCGCAAAGCCCTTTACACGCGAGACAGAACGGGATTTTAATTAGGTTTCTTTCTACATCTTTTGTGCGAGCTCTACGAAAATTATCTCTCATTACTCTTAGGGGATCACCGAATGTTATTTTATTTTTGGAAGACCCTAGCGTTTCGTGTTCTTTCCCCCCTTGTCGATCTTCGAACGGTGGTGGAGGACCTTCGCTGATATCCCATTCAATTATTCTTCTATTTTCGATTTCAATCACTAAGATTAAATGAGTTAGTTTTTTGCCAAAACAATTATCGCATTCGCGCGATTGATCTGTCATAACATAGCCGTAGTCGGGAAATATTTCTTCTTCCGCTGAGAAACTGAAAATCAATTCTAACGCTTTCACTCCAGTCTTTGCGGCTAGTAGTCGTACACGATCGCTATCAACAACTGTAGATGGGTGTTTATGGTTTAAACGCACTCCGATTTTTTGTAAGTTAAACAATGATGAGACTTCCATAATTTCCTCGATGTTGTTATGATCAACTATTATTGAGGTTAATTTCTTTAATGGAGGAATGCGAAGTTTCCGCATTTTACTCAAAAAATCAATTTCCACAACCGTTTTATTCAATTTTAAAGATTCCAAATCGGATTTGCTAATCAAAGCCTCGTTCGCTGCCTTGCTTAAAATAAAGGGGACTAGACGTTTCGCCCTAAACACTCCTTGAACATCCTGAAAATCCCTATTGGAACATCTGCAAATTATTTTTAAGGCGTTTAGATTCGGAAACAAGGTTGAAATACTTTTTATTATTTCGAGAAAGTCATCGTGGGTGAGGAGGTCAGTACCCGTATTAGCGATTTCTAGCTCCTCGATACCGAATAAAGGTTTTTCTTTCATTAATAATAATTCAGTTAACTTTAAGAAGGTTCCATACTTATCCAAAGAAAATTTAAAAGATTTCAAGCGTTCGTACGCGGTACTCATCTTTCTAATAACTTCAGCGACGGTTTTAGCACCCGCTGGAATACCATCTGTCGAACGGTCCGTTGTTGTTGCTGATGCTGCTGCTGCTGCTGCTGCTGCTGCAGCTCTCACCATATGCTCGGTCAACGTCAATGTTATTGATTCAGTCGCCCTGTACGGGGTTTGCGTCGCATTATCGAGAAAGTCTAGAAAGTTCTCCGAGGTTTTTTGCTCGTTGTCCGAATCAAATAAAGATAAGAGCAGGTTAAAATTTAATTCCGTCGCCCCGTGTTTTGCGATAAAATAATTCATAATCAAATCGCAGTTTCTAGCGAAATTTTTCGAATCCGAAACATTGTTGTACGCATCTTGGAAGGACGGTGTTTCGAAAATGACATCCATAGTTAATTCTTGTAGCTGTTTCACATTTTTATCCATTTCGATTTGTTTGTTGAAGACTAGGGAAAAAATGGACTATGACGACTGACGTAGCAGTTTTATTATCTTTAGAAAAAAAAACTATCCAAAATCTTTTCAATGAAGAATAGAAAATTGTGAGGTAATGTTCTAGTAACGGTATTGTTAACGACGACGGACGTAAATACTTAGCGAAGCAACGATACCCAATGAAGAAAAATATAATAGTTCAAATAGCATTTATAGGCTGCAAATAAAAAAATAATTGATTTAAGTTTTTAATACAAATCTTTTTATTTTTTTTTTTTATTATTCTAATATACCTTTTTCCACCACACCACCGCCCCAACAGCGGCCGTGCAAGTCCCCCGCTGTAGTTTACGACTCAAAAAACAAACGCAGGACTGCTAAAGCACGCGACCTCGCACACACAGGAAATGAAGCACCCACACACCAACCACGTGCGACTTAGAACAAGAACGTTCAGCCTAAGCGGTCTGCGCACGCCCCTATGACCACCGTGAGCTCAGCGAACCCACGACGCTTGAAACCCGCCCAAGAGTTCGGCCCAGACTATATATAAGACAGCTTAGCGAAGGAAACTGCATCATACAAGCAAAAGTCATACAGGTGTTAAAAACTAACAACATCTTCCCAAAAGAAACAATAAAATTCACAAAAATTATCTTTCAAAGACGAACATCTAATTTTCCGGAATCAAATCACCACGACACACCCATCCTCGCCCACAACCATCACCACAACCCCTACAAAAAATAATACTAAATCATAACCCATCCAACACCAGACGGCCGTTACTACCTACATGACGTTCAAATCTCGTTCCTAACAGAACCCCCGCTATTAACTTTTCAGGATCCAAACACGATCACACCCACACTCGAACACGCACACCACACACTAACACATCTAATCACTCCAAGTTCAGCGCGCAATCAATGAGAATGGAACTCACCACGAAACCGAACGTACTAACGCACCACAACCATTAATGATCGCCACCCAAAAATAAAACAAAGAGTTCCATGCCAATAATATCACTGCTCAAAAACCACTTTATTACCAACCAGAATACGCGCTAAGATAGCCGAAAATCTACCCAAATCTCACCACCTCTCACACCACAGAAAAACAAAAAAAACGCCCTAACAGGACAACGACCCACACCACCTTTTACTAATAATCAACCCACCAAGAACAACGAACACAATATCTCACAACAAAGAGAGTAACACTGTGAACACGTTATTTAATCCGTCCCAAAGCCTTACTCCCGATAAATCAATCACTATTACCCAGAACCAAATCATTCATTGCTTTAAATCTTCTCTTACAAATGCCCTTACCTGTCTTATCAGTTGTCTATCTCTACAACTGAGGTGTCCAAAATAATACCACATTTTCTTTATTAAAGTGAGTGCTCTCGTGAGGATCGGCCTATCTACTAGAGAGACTCATAAATTTCAGAACGATATAATATCCCTCCGCACGAGGCCGCCCTACAATCATAAAAACACTAATTTACCACTTACAATCTAAATAGTCCATCTTAACGAAATCCTCACCACAAATACATACCCAAACACTCACTGACAACCAGCATCCCCATCCCACAGGCCAAGATGATGTCTGTCCTAAACCTCCTAATAATTATCATCTTCCTGTCAGATACGCAATTATTTTTTGTACCCTCAGCGACCATCCACCACACCAACTAAACCTAAATAGTAAACTGTGAGACCAACACCACAATCCATGAACCTATAATTTTATAATCTCTCGACTCTCTCTCCCAGTTTAGAGGTATCATCAATGCACAAGTACAATACAACAAATCAGCTATATCGAGCATTAATGAGAAATAAAACCTATCTCTTTCTTTTTTTATTTAGTCTCCAACAAACACAAACCATACCGGCGTTTCGAAGGGAACACTGATAATAAGTCGAAGAGTCTAGTATAAGTCCAAGGTCTAATGCTACAAAAAATAAAAAATTCCTCAAGAACCAATTAATTCACAAAGCAAAATTTAAGTCAAATGATTTTTCGGAATTTGCACTTAGACCTTCAGACTATTACCAGTTGCCGTTAAGGCGGCGCACTATATGAGTCATAATTCGTTTGAACTAATAGTTCGAGTTTACACAGCGCACAAACCACACAACCAACATACAACGTAAAACCCTCCAAAGCGTTCACCAGCACCGCTAATCGAACCGAAATCCGTTACAAATCCAAACCCCGCCCACCACAACCACCACCACCACCACTCCACCACGTTTCGAAGGAAACACAAAAAACACCCCACCACAAACCCCCCACACACACCCAACCACCCAAACCACAACCACTAACAGTGATCGCCAGACAACCACCTCTATAGAACATACAACCAACCAACCACAACTTCCCCATCTCCAACCCAGATACTAAGCTCACAACCGAATACCAAGGGAATTAAGAAACCTAAAAGTACGAAAAGTCTACGTATAAGACCTCCACCACAACCCACCCTCAAGATACGCCCAACCAGAACTAACAACAATAAAGTCGAAACAAAGTCTACAGTACAGCCCCTACAAACTAAGGACACAAAACGATCAAAACCCATCAGAATAATCGAATGTCTAAGCATAAGTCGAAGGATCTCAAGTGCTAAAGTCCGAAGGTTCTAAGTGCTAAGCGAAGGTTCTAAGTTGCTAAGTCGAAGCGGTCTAAGATATAGGCGAAGCCTAGTGCTAAAATATATAATTTTCTCAAAGAAAAACAGAAAAACACAAATTTTTTTAGGTCCGAAGAATATTTTTTCGGAATTTGCACCCTACGACTTCGATCTTATACTAGTTCCCTAAACAGCGTCACTATATGACGTCATAATCGGATTAACAATGAGTTTAGCTTAAGAAAATGGGTTACTTTTTGGGGGGAAAAAAAAAGCGTTCCTTTTTTTTTCAGGCCCCCGGGGGCTTTCGCGATTCCCCTGAGGCAGACACATATATAATACGTTTTGAAGGAACCCAAAAACGAACCTAACGTTGATCTGGGCACACCTTGTAGGTATAAACTATCGCTTTCTAACCCGAATCGTGACGTTTCGAAGAAGTGATATATGTCGAAGGTCTAAGTGCCAAAATCTAAAAAAGTTCCAAAAGAAAATAATTCACAAAAAATTTAAGTCAAATTATTTCTTCGGAAAGCACTCTCACACCCTCCATCGACTCTACCACACCACAACAAAAACCAAAGAACAAACTCAATAACCACATCTCATAAGCCCGAGACAAACACCCCGCCCTCACTCACCTAATCATCCATCGCGCAACCCACAACAACTAGAACGACCAATCACCCGACGTTCAAGCCTCACACATACCAGACACAACGATTTAAAGGACACACACACTCTCTGTAACAAACAAACACTGCCTACATCACCAATCACAGCTCTGCACAACCCCAAATTAACCCACTCGCAACCATCTCTCAAATAGGGGGCATACAAACCTCACACTCTCTCCACAAACTAATATACAATACCCACCCGTCTCACACCACACAAATATAAGCGACACAGCACTTAAACACACTCAACTAAAAACACCACCCCAACACACCACTAACATAACCAACAACAATAACAACAACCCCTCCACACAACGACTCAAATAACACAAAACCACACCCAAAAACCAACAATTAACTTAAAAATCTCTAAGGGTTAAATCTCGCGCTTAACGACATCCACCACGGCACGAACCCCAAAAACGTTCTTTTAAATACTCCGACACACAAGATAGCACAAATAAAAGCGCACAACAAAATAAATTTTCGTTTCTTAAAAAGCTAATTTCAAATTACGCAACACGGACCAGACACAAACAACGAAAACACTCAAATCAATACAATCTCTTCAGTCATACCAACCAGCACATGCTATTAATAACACGGTAATCCCACCACTAATTGAGCGCCACACCTCATCCTCCCTTTCTCTCTTATTAACAAAACAAACCCGTTTCATTACAGTATCCACTCTCACACTCACCCATCTTAATCACACACACCACCAACCCACAAGACAACTATAAGCAACAGCAAGCGATCCTTTTTATTTTTTTTCTACTAAAAACTCTCACTTGACAAACACACACCCACACTCGCCTACCAAACACACCACAACAACCAACTAAGAGCACACAAGGGACACCAGTTAAGAAACACCCGAAATACCTCGCTCTCTCTCCCCACATGAACAAAACATCACTTCATAAACGAACCAAAACCCACATAATTCTTAAAAAAAGAGGTATCTAACAACATGCATATCACTCACTTCAATTGGAGGAGACGAACGCACACACATAAACCCTCCACAAAATACAGAACACTTCTCCAAATCAGCTGAACTCAAATCAACTTCACTTACATCGCCACAACAACCAACCACTCGCCTACCCACCACCCCAAGACCACCACACACTAACCCCCCTCCACTATCTTCCACTTCACACACGGAAAAAAACCCCTCTCCGCGAGTGTTCCGCAACAAATCAAAAACCAACAAAACCTAGCCAAACCAGCATACACACTAACTACATAATTTTGTATTTTTAAATATAACAATTATAAAAACCAACCTGTCACGCTTCCCATCTACTTTAACCTCGCCCTAAAATACAATAAATAGCACACCGCAACAGAAAAAGAAAACACAGACAAATAAAAAATAATAACTTCAAAAACAACACCCTATCCCCGGTATACCCACACCGGGTTTGAGACGACTCCCTAAAAACAAAACAAGATATTCTCAAATCTCCCTATCCCGCAACATCACCTCTCACGAACAAACCAGCACCCGATATTTGCGAATATCCTCTTCGATAGAATTTTCTGCGCGCTTCATTTCCTTCAACAACCGTTTCGACTTCTTCTCCGCCTCGAGAAAACTTCTTAAAGACGAATAAAAATGTTTAATTTTTTCTTCGGCTTCTCTTAGAAACACGAGTCCCTTAACGCCGCTCGCGCCGCCTTTTTTGACGCTCTTTTCTAAATTGTATTTTATACGCTCAAAATCGAAAACGTTCTCCCGCCACGAATATTGAACGTGGAAACTGGATCTATAAATTTCGTCGTTATTCTCGCAGAAGGGCTTCGTCAGCTCCGCCTCTAATCCCGCATTTTCTCGTTCGTCTACGCTTCCGATAAACATTTTGAATAAAGGGGACGAATAATTATCGGGCGAGTCCTTGTTATTCAATAGGGGATTATTCGTTCGAACTAAATAATAAATCTCCCCTCCGCGCTCTTCTTTCTCTTCCTCTTCCTCTTCCTCTTCCTCCCCCGTTGGCAGCTCCGTTTCGTAAAACGCGCCGAGAAAAGAATCATCGTCCTTTCCCGATTTTCTTCGCCGTCGCGACGACCTCTGCTGTTGCGAAGGTTCATTTTTAAAATAAATATCGTGTTCGTAAATACGCTCCTTCAAGTACGTTTTAGCCGCTAAAACTTCTGTCGCCGAATAGTTTGTATGGTCGTCGTCCTCGTCGCGATTGAAGACGCCTCGCTCGCCTAATAAAGGTAAGATTTCGGTATTTACTCTTTCAAAAACGCCGCCGCCGCTCTCGTCGTCGGTGACGCCCCTCGCGTCTAGCACGAGCGGCCTTATCCTCGCGAATGCGACTCGCGCGAAGATCATGTGGCGCTCGGCCTCTTCGCGAGATTTCTCCAAGAAATCGATATCGTTATAGGGAAACCTTACGTAATATTCGTTTAAAAGCCATTTAGCCAGGCAACAAACGAAGTGACTCTGCAGTTGAATGGTATTCAGATACTTTCGGATATCCTGAATTTTTTTCTCCGAAGCGTGTCGAACGAGTTCGTCCGTTATCACCTCGATCGCGAGTTTAAAGTACAAAAAATAAAATTTAAAGTGCAACATGGCTTCCCTCCGGTGTAAAAGTGATCGTTCTTTGAAAAGGAATCCGAGCATTTCTTCGCGCGATAAACTTTCTCTAAATTTCGACAAGACCATTCTTTTTTTCTCCAAGTGTTTCGCTTTTCTCTCGACGTCCTCGATGCAAGAATCCAATAAATTATTAAAGGAGTTTTTTGAAGAATATATTCGATATTGAAGAAACAGCGACGTGTTCCTGTGAATATTATCGTTATTACCCATCGTGTCGTCCGTTATTTTTACGTATTTTACTCAATCGACGATGATTAAAATAAATTTATGGCTGTATATTTAAGCAAAACGTATACACTCGTAGGAAAAAAGTTTTTTAATTTTGTTTTTATGTATTTTTCGCAATCAGGTTGATTAAAATAAAGGTATAACTAAAAACATTTTTTTATTTACACAAAAAGTACACACTTTTAAAAATAAAACGCGAAAATTTTTTATAATATATAATATAATATAATATAACATAATATCTTCAATTATCGAAATACAAGTTAAATATTTTTGAAATTTCGTGGTCTAAAATCTTTTGAATTTTTTTGTCGGATTTCGATGACCACCTGGTGTAAAGGTAATTCACGTAAACCTCGCCAAATATCTTATACTTAGACTTCCCAAAGTCAGCTTCCTGCATTCGCCTAAACGATGCGAGCATCTTCTGATCCCCCAAAAATTTAGCGGTGAAGCGTTCGTCTTTCGAACTTTGAGGAATAAAAGATACGTCGAGTATCAATTCGTTGGTTTCGGCGTCGAGCCGAACGTACCGTCCCAATGCCTCAATGACTAGCCGGTGCCAGGTCGGAATTTTTCCCTTCTTCATTTTTGGTTTGTAGCGAAAATTCTGGGCCTCCACGAATCTGCAAAATGCGATCTGTACGAGAAAGTCCAAAAGATCGGAGGTGAACTTATCTCCACAGCCATCGGTGACGCAAAGTTGTTCGACGAAATACCGGTTGATCGCGAAGGGCAGGTGAGTGTTCATGAAAGGGATTTTAATCCCATTTGTCGTTCTCAGGTTGACGTTGTTATACACTTCACCCATGGCCCTTTTCACTTGCGCGAGCGTCACTTCGCTGACGACATTGTTTTCAATATCATCGACGATTTTAGATACCAAGAAACTTGCTCGTAGAGCGTTATTAGATTTGATGTTGCCACCAGCGGCAGCAGCGGCGGCGGAGGCGGCGTACGGCGATGAATATTCTATCGTCACTTCGGTGTTTTGACACATTACAGTTTCCTTCACCAAATGTCCGGCGGAGGAAGAAGAGGGGGAAGACGGGAGAGGAGAGACGACTTTCGGAATGTGAATTAAATCTTTGATATCCCGAATCCCCTTAACCATATTTTCGTAATCGGGGTTCATTAACGACACGGAAAGGTGGTCGTAATGATGATCGCTGTTATCCGTTTCCCTTTTAACGTCTCCATCGTCTCTCGACGGCGGCAACGGCGGCGGCGATATTTCACTACCCTCAAAATTAGTTTCTTCGGATGACTGCCACTCGCCCTCTTCTTTTATTTCTACTTTTGGCTCCAACAGACAACCGTCCGATTCGTAATCGGGTTTCATTAACGACACGGAAAGGGGGTCGTAATTAGAGTTCGTCACGAGTATATCAGCGTCGCCGCGATAGTCGCAGCTATCAGTTTCCCGTTTAAAGTCTCCATCGTCTCTCGACGGCGGCGGCGATGTTTCACTACCCTCAAAATTAGTTTCTTCGGATAACTGCCACTCGCCCTCTTCTTTTATTTCTATTTTCGGCTCCAACAGACA
The DNA here is from genome assembly GCA_015478945.1 of Trachelipus rathkii. Taxonomy (NCBI): domain Eukaryota; kingdom Metazoa; phylum Arthropoda; class Malacostraca; order Isopoda; family Trachelipodidae; genus Trachelipus; species Trachelipus rathkii. Next base: position 10,945 of record JABUQX010083411.1, on the reverse strand, counting down.
ACCGTCCGATTCGTCGTCATCCATTGGAAGTGGACCATCGGTTGATTCCTTCGTTCGCCCAGTTTCGACGGCGGCTGTGGGTGACGCATTTTCTGTCAAATCGAGTAATAGATCGTCTATGTTAAAGCTATTATCACTATTTTTAGGAGCCGACAAATTCTCTTGTGGACCCTCGACGTTTGTTCTCTCTCGAAGTAATCGCTGCTGCTGCTGCTGCTGCTGCTGCTGATGGGCGCATTTGGGAGACCTTAGGGTGTATTGTCCATCGTAAAAAAGACTACTCGATGGCGTTTGTTGTTGCTGCCACTGGGAGATGTATTCGGGAACCGCAGATGCAGTGTTTTCACCCTCGTAGCAAAAGAGACTCGGTAAAGGTTGTTTCTGCTGCTGCTGCTGCTGCTGCTGCTGGTCATCCTGTCTCCGGGTGTATTCTGGGACAAAAAATCGTGGAAGCTGCTGCTGCTGCTGCTTCTGGTCATCCTGTCTCCGGGTATATTCTGGGACAAAAAATCGTGGAAGCTGCTGGTGCTGCTGCTTCTTCTGTTGCTGAGGATGTTGGGTAATTTCTAAGAAATTCGGTTTCTCATGAGGAAACAAACGCGTTTGTCGATGATTTTGCTGAAGATATTCGAGTTTTCCTACGTCGCTCGCACCTTCTTGATAAAAAATACACGGTCGCTGCTGGGTGTATTCTGGAACAAACATACGCGATTGTAGCGGTGGCTGCTGCTGCTGCTGCTGCTGCTGCTGCTGCTGCTGCTGCTGCTGCAGATATTGAAGAAATCCGGCGTCGGACGTTTCTTCGTAAAGTTGTTGTTGCGATTGCTGCTGCTGCTGCTGCTGCTGTTTCCTAGTATATTCTTGAGTAAAACTCGCTTCCGAATTATACAACATGTGGTGTTCTTTATTCTTTAAATTTTTAAAAGAGTGAGATTTGTAGTGGAAATTTGACCTTTGCGTCAAAGATCTATTAAAACCTTCCTTTTCACCAAGATGTCCCGAACGCATTCCAAAATCTGAAAAATTGTAAATTCGTATTTTTATATTAAAATAACAGGATGATTTATTTACAGTAAAAACTGTTATTTATAAAGCGTTGATCATAAAACGAGTTGGCTAGAATTAAACTTACCGTATCTAAATACTGGGATATCCGAGCGATTCTCGACCTCTCCGTCAACCCGAACGAACCTGATGACGAATTCCCATTCGTTCAACTAATTCGATCATGTAGTTGATAATATTCTATTTTGGTTGTATTGTTTTGCCGCACGGGTTGTCGTGTGTGTGTGATATAAACCTCGGGAGGAGAGCGGTTGTGTCGTGAGGGCGCCAACCGCCGGAAAACAATGTTAAATCCGGATCGAAAGGGGTTTATGTGGTGTGCCACCTTCCGGCAAAATAGTCAGTGCCTACAGAGAGAAGAGCGGTTCGATCCTCCTAAGACCTGATGAGCTGCTCTGCACCCCTCACAGCTCGTGACTACTAGCCGAATCACACAGCCTAATCCTCGTATTCCAAAGACCATATGTGTGTAGTGAAATAACACCCACTACTGGCCGCGGTCCCAAAGAGGTCTGTTACACGCGGCAGGAGCCTAACGTGAACCGTGCACCGGCTCACACCGTCAACAAGAGCACGTCGCGAGAAATGACTTTAGGGATGATGAAGTAAGTTTACTAATACTGAAAGTGACTTGCTTTATGTATAATTTAGCAGCCCTAACATGTCGACTGAATGGGGACGCTTACCTGGAAGTTAATTATTTTTGTTTGGATACGTTACATTAACGTAATGATGGATGTAATGGAGTAGAGAGTTAATTGGGTATAAGTGGAATAGAGTAGGAACCCAACGAATCGGAAGTCTAGATTAATAAGTAAATATCCTTATTTGCAAGTCCCGCCGAGGTAAGTGGTTGTACTCTCTAGTCCACTCTGTCAGACTTTTATTTTATGCGTTTGCAGTACCACTCGACGCTTGAAACGGTGTCCGGGTATATTCGCCATGAACTGCGCGCTTAAAAAGCATCGCCGGTGAATGATGGATATGCGGTCTGGCTAAGCACACTCGGAGCTCCTAGGGATGACTGGTGTTATCGATAAATACCAAGCTATTGAGAGGGTTCATATGTTTTGGACAAAATTTTGTTTCCAGTTAGTGTTTTCATCGCATTTAATTTATGCGTAATTTTAGATGTTAAAATTGTTTATTTAGGGGGTAAATGTCCATATATGCTGTACGAAGGTTAAGCACCAGGATAGTGGGTCGTTGAATTAAGATCAAGTCTAATTTTTTTGAAAGAAGCTTCATTTTGGATCGTAGCTATTTGATTCTTTGTGTTATTGCAGTCTATTCGCGCAAGGAATCGCTGATGTTATTATTCACTTTCGTGATCCGCTAGATTTTCAGAAGTCGATACACACTGCTGTAGAGAAAAAATAAAGAAGTGAAGAAAAAAATCAGTTTACATCCATAGTTACTTATATAGATAAGAGCGGAGAAGAGACTCTTGTATTGGAAATAATTCTTATTGTAGTTTTTCTCAAAGATTATTAGCCTAGTATCAGTAAGAAACGATCGAATAAATTTCTACATTTTTGATTATACTACCTACATTTATGTCGCCCATTTTAGGTGATAATAATCATACGAGTCGACTCTTCTTCGCTCCTTTAAGGTAGCGGAACGGTGCAAAAATTCTGTGTTCGTTAAGGGGAGATAGTGATGTAAGAGGGTGTTTTCCGCGGGGTGTCCGTTTTGAAATATCTTAGAACGGGTTAGGCTGGCGTAGAGTATGATATTTGTATTCTTATTTTCTTCCTTGTGCTATGAATCAGACACCATTGTGGCTGAGTCTTTTGCGTAATGAGCATTGTTTGGTAGAAATTGGTACCCTGTGCTACGTCATGCATTAAGAAAGGTACGGTAACACATCATAGCTGGTCCGGTGTGATAAATGTCACCCTGAGGAGATATACTCGGTGCTCACGTAGTAGTATATAGTATTACGGTATGATGGGGCCCATATTCAACACTCGATAGGACGGTTGTCGCGCGTCTATGATGTTGGTATAATCACGTCGAGGCCCGGTGATCGCGGCAGATGCCGCCCCGTGGAGTAGTGTCGAGATGGTCTGTAGCAAATTATATTTTTATGGCCGCTTATCTAGGCTCGTCAATATATATTCTGTCGGTCTACCTTATCTTCTAATAATATCTCAAGCTCTTTATCCTGAAGATACAGATGCGCCCTTCACCGGCCGGGCCTCGGAGGAGGAGCGGTATGATGAGAAAGAGTGTGTTTTAGTGGCTCCTAGGTTCGCTCTAGCAGGAGTACGTTTTGGGGGTCACAATGGGCGTTCGGTTCAGTGAAGACAAGTGATCTCAAACCACCGAACACCCGATATATGAGACATGAATGCTGATTAATAAGTTTGTAACTTTCGCTGGGATATTAATAGGTGTAGTTTACAATGTACTAACAGGGTTGGAGAGTGTAGTGGAATTCGTGCTCTTTTCTTCTGACCATCCCATGAATTGGAGAAGTATATGCATGAAAGTGACAGGATATTGTTCAGGGAGAGTGATCGCTCATTGCTACTTAGGCATTAATCTAAATCAAATACTTTAGATATTGTCGAGGTAATATTATATTCCCAAGGGCCGGGGGAGTAATAGCAAATCATAACCCGTCTGCCTAGGCACACTTTTGCGAGTTATTTTCGCGGCAACTGGTAGTCTGCTACTTTCAGGTACACGTATTGAAGTTCCATCCGACGCGATAAGAGAGCTCCACCTATACTGCTCGCAGGGTTTTCAGAAAAGCTGGTAACCCCGGACTGATAAGTTTTCTCACGCCTCATCGTGATGACTCAACGCTTGCGGGTATGCCCGGATAGGCTTGTGGTGGTGAAGCCTTGCGAAAACTGAGTGGAATGTAGCGTTACACTAAATGTATGAGGGTATTATTATATGCTGTGTGCTACCTACTCGCGAATTACCTCGCACTCCCTCGTTTTTTGCGTAAAGGTTTTTTTGGCAAAGATAAGGCGTTGTTCAGAGTCACTTCTGAATAGAGTGGACGTGAGGAACGAGTGAGGAGAGACGTCTCCAGAGGCTGTTCTCTCAGACTTCTCAATTCCGTTCAAATTGAGTTGCCTCAGATGCCTATCGTATGTGACGCATACCCTAGCATTTTAGTGGGCTGAATCTTATAGGCCCATAAAGAAGTGTGGCACGATGACAAGACTCGTCTCGCAGGCTGTGCAGTATGAGCAGGTATGGGGACTCTGTGAGGTTATTTGTCACTGTGTACCGGAGGTTTCGCGTGTTCCGGTGCAGCCGATGGATACTCATAATGAATGTCGATTAATTTTTTTTAATTTTCGGCATAAATTTGCTACGAAACGGATGTATTTGGATTCTTATGCTTATTGTTCCGGAACGACACGGAAACGCACGACGCTAATTTCCGTTAAAACCTCATACTAGTGACGTGATTTAGCGGGAACTAAGATAAAGTCGAAGGTCTAAATCCAAAATCTTGAAATAAATATTAACTTTGAAAAAAAAAAATATTTATATTTATTATTACAAACAATTACAAACAACAACACACCTTCTTAGCCCACACACTACAAGTTCATCTAACGCTTATTGTTCTACCACAAAACTAATAACATAAATGAAATCAGCATATATAATAAAAGTTTAAATAAAAAAGCAAACACTCCATTATTTTATTATTTACTATAACAATATTATATATTTCTCAAATTAAAAAATACTTCAAAAACATAACGTATTAAAACGTGAAAAGTATTAAGTACGGGTCATATTATATATACTAAGTTAAAGATACAAATATATTATATCTTACCTCACTCTCTGACGTGACCTTACTTTATGACAATAAATTTTAAATCCGACCAGCACTCATAGCGTAATACAGACGAATGAAGATTAATACACGAGCCTGCGTGGAGTAGACGATTGTAAATTGTGACGCTCTTCGTCTATGAGAATTTTTATCTAATGTCATGTGTGCGCACATATGCTATGCTTTTGTGAGTCATAGGGACAACATCCAGCAACGACTTGAACATTCCACTAGAATTTATATCGAGATTCGTATAATTCTTTGTAAATACTCAAAAGTGATTTCTTTGATACATAATTCTATCTACCATTTTCTGTGCTTACTCCTCACGATTTTCGTGCAGTTGCTCATATCATATACTTATTCGTTTATCGGTATATATATATTGCCATGGAGTGATGCATAGGTGAGTATATTTAGTGATTCGTCTACTTAGAATATTTTAAACCTACGTAACGTTATTACTGATCGTAATCTTCTATTATAAGGTCACATTATCTAATAATGTGAAACTCTTTTAACGTAGACCTGAGTACTCACTATATATGTAGTTATGTCTTAAGAGATCCTTCGTATATATGTGAAATTTTGAGATATAGTACACCTTTATTATCTCTCCTGAGTGTATTCCTCCTCATGACCGTCAAACATCGAATTTATAGTCCTAGGATTCCTAATTACGAACCGAAGTTTACGTAAGGCGTAAATAGATTGTTAATAACGGGCGCCACGCTTATCCGAACAACTCCAGGTGGTGAAGAAGTGAGATAATAATGTACTTATCAGAAATTAACCTCTACTGTATATGGTAGTAGATATTATATAATTCATAATCTCTCTCTCATCGTGCTCAAAGAATAATTCGAATAAAAAATAATTTTATTATCTTTAATAATATAATACTTATAGATGATTTATATATTACCTGATATTTTTTTTAATCATAAATAAAAATAATAGCTCTAATGATATTCACCGAATAAGTAAATTGCTAATTACATCTTTTTAAGCTGAATTTATCCCTAATATTTTTATTATCACTCTATCACGACTTCATCAGTAAATCCTGACGGACTCCTCAACTAGTATCAGAGAGAACCATTTTATTTTGCCCGATCAATATTTGCGCCAGGTCCACAAATTTCTCATACAGCGTCTCTGATTTATACGAGCCTCACTGAGCACTCCGATTTCGTCTCTCATTTCCCATATAGTATCGAACTATATACTAGTTCCATTTAATCTGTACGCCCTACTCACGTATATATTCCATATACTAACGACGGCATTTATTACGTCTGAATAAGGATATTTACTTAATCTTAAAGATAATTCTCTCACTCAGTCAAACTTAAATTTTATTTACCGTTTCTTACTAAATTACCAGTCTTATAGATTATTAAATACGTATTCACGAGCGGAGGTCTAGGGATCTTCATCATATCATAGCCTGAGCTGGACCTAAAGTTACACTACTTATCGTATCTCGATGTGTCAACGTCGTTTTTTGTCTCGTTTTATTATGTGCCTGATACTAGGGCTAATAGTATTACATTCACACTTATTCTACTTCAGCTGATGTCACGGCACAGTATTTCGTGAGCTCACTGAGTTATTATCAAGTCAATTCAATTATCTCAGAGTACCTTGAACCGTTTTTCCTTTTGCGTTTTTGCTCTCAATATTTGGAGCGCTCTCTTTTATTATACTATGAGCTCGTTATCGGCAGCTCACTCGGATCGTACTTATGTCGTTATATACTCACTAGTATAGTCGCTTGATTTGATTTTACTTTAGTTTTCTTATGTACTTTTCCCGCGGTACTGCACCTTTTCTCGAAAGGGCGTCTACCGTACAATACCCCTAGTAGATCACTCGATTATAAAATCACGACTGAAATAACTACGGCATCTCACTCAGAGTCTAGTGCAATATATTATTTATACTTCTCTACTAATATATAGTATAAGTATTATATATCTACAAATTTCGATAAAAAAAACTTCTTTTTAGAAAACTGGTTGTTCCTTTTGTCTTACTGGTTTTGTATAGAGCTATTGAGTAATTATATATATATATATAGTATTTTACGCTCACAATGAGTCATGCATCACCAGTTTTATAGTACTCTCCCAGGAAAGAGTTCTAAGGTCCCGGGTTAATCTGTCATAAAAATCGTTATACGTACCTCCATAGGTCGAAGAGTGCGTGCACTCCGCTCTCACACGCAGTTGTGTCTCTTTTAATCCCAGGTTGGCTGCAGAGACCTAAGTTTCGTCATTCGTTAATACCAGCATTAAAAAGAACATACTACAAAAGTGGGAGTTTAACATCTCTCACACACACACACTGCATAGAGATACACTATTTCAGATGTGAGTTGTTACTGAATCATTTTCCTTTCTCTCTCGAAGTCTCGGTATATGAATAATCGTCTTTTTCTATCACGATATTTTTCCAAAGCCTCCGCGCAAGAGCTAGACTGATAATGCCTCTGAAAATAATACACTCTTCCTCAAACTCCTCGAATCTCATCTCCACAGGGTTTCATATAATGTATTGATACCACGCCAATTATGTTACTATGACTCACCGTCATTATTTTTTAGATATCTCACTGGATTTATTATCACTCTCACGATTTTTTATTCACCTCTAAGTGCGATCAAGTGATAATGGATTGAAGTGATTATAACAGTAATTAATAATATATTCGCATTTTTAAAATAAAAAAAATATTTATTTATTTATTAGGAATTAATAAAGAAAGTAAGTAGCTCATGTAAATAATTATAGAATATCTATTATATTTATTTTATAATCTATATTTACTTAAATGAATAAGTATTTTAGATAGAAAAATAAGAAATATATACTTATACGGTTATTTTATGCGGTTATTTTCTATCTTTAGAGTTTCTCGGTCCGTAGTCGGTTCAGGAAATAAATACTAGTACTACTAGATACCTAAACCCTCAGCTGTATGAGCTCAGTTTTAGTAAACAGAAGCTTGTAACAGGACACCTAGACCTCTCTCTATAGCGAATGTTGTGCTGACGCTCTGAGGCACACTCTCAAATTATCTCGAGTCGCCGGACCTCAATGCGCAAAACTACTCTCTCAAAGACAGTAGACGGAACGTGATACACATTACGACCGTCATTCCTAAGCATAGGCGATGATTGTCGCAGGGCACAAAAGCCCATCGAGAGCGTAACGCTAGAAGCGGAAATGAACTTGCACTAAGTCCGATATAGGAGGTGTGGTATATTGAAAGAATAATTGAACTCACGAGATAGAGAAGCGAGTAGAAGCAGCTGAGTAAATTCCCACCACTCCAACTATGTCAGAACAAGAAATTTATAATATTCACACACTCATATAAAAGAAATTGGAGGAAGGTTTATTCTAATACAGCTATCATTAGGGCTTGATAAGTAACAGAGATGAGTCAATGCGGAAGGTATGTTTAATTGGCATGAATATTCTCTTACAGAGCCACACACAAATATTAACAAGCGCGACTGAGTACATTCCATCGTAGTGTGACTGTAGTATATCTCTATAGAATGCGCCAGATAGACATTGTGGTGCGTATAGTAAGGAAGCGATCGCTTCATTCCAATACTATACTTTTCGATGAAGGAATATATTCTCAAAAAAAATAAAGTCGCGAACGTCGAGGAAGAGGGGGGGCGCGATTAATAAAGTCGAGGAGGGAATTAGTTCGAAAGAATTATAAAAAGGGGCGAAAGTCTCATTCTGGTTAAGAGATATTTTCATCTCCAAAAATATGTATAAATAAGTTCCTTTTTTATATAAATAAATTTATTAATCTATAAATTATTAAAAAATTATTAAAGATTTATCTATATACGAATTTTATCTATATACGAATTTTATTCATTGAAATAATTTTATTAGTATGTTGAACTGATCGATGATGATAAATTTAAGATGAGGGAGGAATCTCCTTTCTTAATCGACGCAGTCGTAGCCCTAGCTTCTCAAACTAAACTATTATTATAATAATATTTACAGATAAAACCGGTCCACAAATCTTTAAGATGGAAAGATCATTATCTTCGTCGTCGACTTTATATATGTCGGATAGCGGTTCCTCAGACTCTTCTGAGCACCCTTTATCACCGTCAGAACTCTCTTCTTCTTCTTCTTCTTCTTCTTCTTCTTCACATTCGTATTCTAACGTATTCCGTTATGAATATGGCGACGACGACGATTGGGACCCAGAAGTGGATTATTCTAGCGTGCCGGCGAAACTTTCGATACATCTACGGGAATACGGTGAAGATATAGAAGCTGGAGGGGGAAAGAAAAATATCGAAAAAGACTTGGAAATCTTCGTCAAAAAATCGGAAAAAATGGAATTTTTGAACATAAAAAACAAAAATAAGGTTTTAAATTTTGGGAAGAAAATAAAAAGCGAAAATGGGCACGCCGTCGCCGTCGCCGCCTCCGCTGACGCCTCTTCCCGGCCCAGAAAAGGAAAAATGGAAGATCCTAAAAAGTTTATCGATCTAACCGATTGTTGGGTGCTGAACGAGAACAACGAAATTATCCTAAATTTGAAAAACAAGAACGCGTCGATCGCCGAAATCTACAAACCCGAGAGGTGTTTAGACGATATAAAAATTAAAGACGTTCGTTACGTAGACTCCTGCTCCAGCTCTTCGTCGCCTCCTCCTCGTCCCGACGCCCCCGTCGCGGATGAAGATATTCGTTTTTCGTACGGCGTAAATTTCGATAAGTTGAACGAAGAAAGGACGCGAAATGAGATATCCGAAATGCTCAAATCGGACGACGATGACAATTGCCCCGTGAGGAAAATTATAAGAGACAAATTTAGTCACGATCGCCCCCTCATCGCCGGCTACGAAGGGGAAATTATAAGGATTTTAAGCACGTTCCGCGCGATCGAACTTCGCGCGGGAGAAGTTTACATGCTTTCGTTTGAAACGAGCAACAGGCTAAAGTTTTCACCGAGCGCTTTTATAAAGAAAGGCCGTCGTCAGAAGCAAGGGAGGGCGAACAAATCGACGACAAGCTTGCGCAAAAAAATTGAACGATAACCAGCATTCACGAGTGGCACCTTCAAGAGAGGCAAGGAACCAGAGGCACGGGCAAGACGAGATTTCCGAATTTTCCTCAAACGCGCAATGACTGGGTTGCAGTGTGTGCAGGGCGCGATTTGTTTGCGCAAAGTGAGACCGAGAAGCGACGCCTGGAACATCACGGGAAACCGAAGTTGTGCGAGTACGAAAGGTGGTCACTGCGGTATAGTAGTGTGCCGAGCGAGGGACGTGGCGAAACGAACAACGGCAACAACGCCGAAGGGTTCGGTGAGCCAGTTAGCGAAGCCAGTAGTGGAGACGCGCGCGATTTGAGCTGCGCGGCGAGCGAGCGACTAGGAACAACGTCGGGAAGAAGAACAACAGTGGGAGCAGAAGCACTTCCCAAAAAGTGGCGCGGGGCGGGTGGGGAGCGGCATCGAGCCTCGCAGCAAGAACCGAGCCGAGAAACACGGGCAAGGTGGACGACGAGGAAACAGACAGTGGGCGCCCACAGTCGGCTCGGATCGGCACCGCGTGCTGGCGTCGCGGTGTCACCGAATGACTCTTGCAGCCACCGAGCGACGGCCAGAAAAGGGGACCGAGGTGTGCCCACGAATGACTGACCGCGAGTTCGGGTCAATAAAACAACCGCCACTCGCAGCGGGTCGACCTCGCCGTACTCAGTACTTAGCGACCAAATACACCATCCACATAGGCACAGCCGACAGAGGCGCCGCGAGTTACACTCTCAAACTAGGCTCACTCGCTATGACAAGAGTATTTTCACGTGTCGGCACTTCGTGCACACACACGCACATCAGCACACACATAGGTTCAAGTCAACACAGCACGCTAAGGCAAGGAAAGACTAGTTTTTTTTTGTATAAGCCAATTCTTAAGCCATGATAATTTCAAGAGTTTCGCCTTTTTAGACTCGAGCATGGAATCTCTCTCTCTCCTCTACTGCTTACTCCGTCTCTCTCTAGCTCTC
>JABUQX010083410.1:0-15727 GCA_015478945.1 Trachelipus rathkii | reverse complement strand
CTCTCTCAATCTCTCTCTCTACTTCATCGTACTTCTCTCTCTCTCTTCTCTCTCTCTCTCCTTGACAACTCCCGCTCTCTCAGGCTCTCTGTTCGTCTCTTCTCCACATAAAAACATACTCAGGTGTTGGAAAAGCAAAGTGATCGTGTCTAGGCGTGCATGCATCTCTCTGCTCTCATCTCTCTCGTAGCTCTGTTCGGCTCAGTCCGTATCTCATCTCACTCTCTCTTTGGCTTCTTCTCATCAGTCTCTCTCTCTCTCTCATCTCTGGCTCTCTCTCTCTCTCTCGTTTGGGGGATATCTCTATCTTATCTCTCTTTCTCTCTTACTCTTCTCTCTCTCGTACTATACTCTATTAACTCTCTCTCATGACTCATCTTACTACTTAATTACTCATGGTATATACTCTATGTCATCTATTATACTCTCTCCTATACTTATTACTATTCTCTACATACTCCTACTATCTTTATACATAGAATCTATACGTTATACTCTTATCTCTCGTGCATCGTATCATATCTTATCGTTATCTATTCTCATCTTACTGAGAGATGTACTATCTAATCTCTTCATCCTATACTCTCTTCTCTCTCTCTCTTTCAATCTCCTCTTACTCTCTCTCTCTTCTACTTATTATTTACTAATTATACTACTTCTTAGATTATCTCTACTATACTGTACTAATATACTCTATAAGAAGACTTCTCTCGATCTAGCTATGACCTTACTCATCTATACGATTCTCTCGTCTACGTATACTACTCTATCTTATCTAGGATCTTCTCTCGTGACAATCTAATCTCTTATTCCTCTCTCTCTATACTCTCATATAGAAAGTTGATGCTTCTTGATCTCTTTTCTAAAATATTACTGAACGTAACTTTTCCTAGATCATTCCTCCCCATTTAGCTCTCTCTCTCTCTCTCTCTCTCTCTCTCTCTACCTCTCTCCTCTCTCTCTCGTCCTCCATCTCTTCTCTCTCTCTCTTTCTTACTTCTCTCTCTTCCAAACCTACTTCTTCTCTCTCATTCTACCTCTCCTCTCTCTCATAATTGCTACAATAGGTGTCTCTAATTCTCTTTTCGTCTCTTTCTCTCTCTCTCCTAGTATCTATTTATCTATTTATCTAAAGACATTCTATTAAAAGTCCTCTCTCTCTCTACATCTAATCAATCATCTATCTAATAATTCTAATTCATTTAATCATTCTTCTAATTAACTTTCATACTTCTCATACTTCATACTACATCTCTCTCTTTCAATAATCAATTTAACTTTCTCAATTAATCATAATTACAATATATAATAATTAAATTCAATTCTTTAGTTTTATATTTCATTCATTTTCTCTCTATACTCTCAATCTTCTAATCTCTCTAACATCTACATCTTCTCAATAACTAAACTTAGCTTCTACTCTATAATACTTCTACAATCTAACTTCTCTCTCTCTCTTTCTCTCTCATACTTATCTTATCTCAAATAATAAATAATATACTAAATAATATAATAAATATAAATAATAAATATAATTATAATAATAAATTAATAATTAAATAATATAAGTAAATATTAATTAAATTAAAATAATTAATATATAATAAAAATTAATATATATATTAATATAATATATTATATTATATATAATTATTTATATTAATATATAATATTATATATTAATTAAATATAATTTATAATAATATATATAATAATATTAATAATATATATATATACTATATCTAAGTATATAATAAATATATATATATATAATATTAAATATTTATATAATATAATATATAATTAATATAATATATATATAATATATATCACCCAAAAATTTTATTTTGTCTAAAATTTAATTTACTATATAGAAAATATACTCTTAAAAATACCGAATAATTCTAAATAATTATTTATGTTTCAGTAAGTAGATAAATAGTTGTGATGTGAGCTGTGTTTGTAAAGAGATCTATATATATGATTATATATATATATATATGATAGAAATAATACAATACATACAATATATATGACTCCATTTGAGAATTTTTTAGTTTTTATGTTTTACAAAAAAAAAAAAAATTTTAAGAAAAAAATTTTACGAAATATAAAAGTATTGTAAGAAGTAATAATAATAAGTATGCAGTTTAGCTGTTATAAATAAATATGTTAAAAGATTTTAATTAAATATTCATAAATTATAAAAATATAATTTTGAAATTATATTATAATAAAATATATTTTTGTTAAATAAATATATATTTGTTTATAATATTTTGAATTGAATACCGAAAAGTCGATTCAGTGCTGTCAGAATGCGAATCTAAATCGGAGAGTCATAATATAAAATTTGAAATACTAATATTTTTATTTTATATTGCTGAAGAGATTATTTTTCAACTGTCTTCCGGAAAAAATCAAATTTGTATAAATCACATACCTGAAGAGTGATGGCTAAACATTTTTACTAAAGACATTATAACATAGATGAGGAGAGCAGAATTATTATAGGAACCGCTGTGAGATATTAGTTACAGGTGTGGCTTTATAATAACAAAACTATTTATCTAAATATTACATGTCGTCCTTTACCTTTCCTCACTATCCCAGCACCCTGCATTTACTTCACACTCCTTACCACAATGAGGTTTGTAACTATTGACTACGATTCACAACTTGTGATGAGAGTTCTGCGATACTCTCTCCTAATGGCCTAGGCAAATATGGCCACGAGAAACCACTCGCAGTATGGAACTGATATAAGTATCACCATTACTCGAAAAGACTGCAGATTATAAACACATACACTAAAAAAATGCTCAAATGCCTCAGTAGGGAAGAATCTGAAGAATTTTAGTTGAGAAAATTTAAGACAAAATCACTGTCAAACTTTCCTAAGACTACCGCTAAGAAAAACAAACATAACAATAATTGGAAATATATAGTTCGCCTCAATTAAAAAGAGTGTAAAAATTATCAAATTTGTTCCAGAATAATAAATAATTTTTTTTTATTTATTTATTTAGATATTATTATTAGGAAAATTTACATCATAATAAATAAAAAAATTTATTTTTTTTTTATATTTTTAGGAAAATTTTTTTAAAAAATAAAATAACCAATAGTTAAAGCGTTTAAATTTTATTATATGAAATATTTTCATATTAAATATAAATTGGATACTATAATAAAATTGTAGGAAAGTGATTAAAATTAATCGAGAAGAGCAGAGAACACAAGTGGAAAATTTCTTTGTAGTTGTCAACTCCTGGCGTTCTAAGTTATTATATCACTGGCTTCTACTTAATTTTACTTAAATTTCTGCTATAATCCTCTAAAAGGGAGATATGTCGTAATTAAGTATGGTCTCTGTTTCTGGTAGTCTTGTATTTTTATATTCTTGAATAGTTGTTATTATTACCGTTTCTGTTTCAGCTTGATTCTTCTTTTGTTTTAATTTGAATTGTTGTTTTCCGTATATTTACTTTCCTTCTTCTTTTATTTCTTCTGGTTAGGTCTGTTAAAAATAATAAAGTTTAAATATGACATTTAAAAGTTTTCTACAGCAGGACTTAACTGATATAGTCAGTATTTATCCACATTATGTATAACAGATTTAAATTAGATACCTAAAATTTTATGACAGATATAGCCAATTTATATATTAGATGATGGTCGATTGAAATACTCACTCAATGGCAAACACCTTTATTTATTGAAGCAAACTCACCCAATTCGGCTGCTTGGGGTTATTAAAAATACTCCGAGGCTCAAGGCTGTTAGGCTATTAAAAATGCAAAAACAATTAAGACAAGTATATAAATTTTTTATTTAGTTTTCTCTTTTTGTTTTCTTTGACAACCCTATATATTCTTCCCAGGATTTCCCCTGGTATATATATATGTGTACATATATACCGTATATATACTACAAATATATAAAAAAAAACTATGATTTATAAAATAATATTGATATAAATGAAGAATAAATGAAAAATAAGATAATATAAAAAATTTATGATAAAAATAAAAAAAATTCTTATATAGATTTATGTATGCAGGTATAGTTTTATTTGCATATCATAAATACGGATTTGCGCATTTATTTACCCATCTATATTTATTTGCTTATTTATTTATTTTTTTTTTGGTGGGTGTTATGAATGAAAAGATGACAAATAGGAGGAGGATGAGAAAAAAATGAGGGAAATGAAAAATGAGGATGAAAGTAAGTATATAGCTTTGGTCTATAATATTTGGTAAATTTCTTTTTCGTTTTCTAATAATAATAATAAATAATAATAATAATAATAATAATAATAATAATAATAATAATAATAATTTTATAATATTACTGAACAGGGCAGTAATACATATACGCTATCCTCTCAAGGTCACTGGTCAAAATTATATATTTGACATATATTAAAAGAAACCACAATTAGTCAGGTATTGGGTTACCTTTTGAGCTGCCATCGATAATGTTGCGGCCTTAAGGGAAGATGTTGATATTTTTTTTTTAGTTTTCTATGGATTATCCGAAGAACGGCTAATCGATACTATCAGTTTAGTGAGTATAAGAATATGGTCAATAGCTAGATATGGAGGCACTGCAAGATGACGATGTAACACTTGAGGAAGATAGCGGAGTTACTGGTGATAGTTGATCTTGTTTACATATAAGAGTTCAGAAAAAGAAAAGTACTACCAGTTAGGGCAATCAACCAGAAATATATTAACTTGAAAAAAAACCTTATCTATGAAGCTTTAGTTCCATTATTATTTCACTATTCTATTTTTTTTTTAAATTTAATTTCTCTTTCTTTATTGATCTTTACTTTACTACATTACTAACAGTTTCACTATATCATCAATATGTCCTACGGAATTCTTTCCCATACTATCATTACAATTACCCTACCGCTTTAATAAGGGAAAAAAGGGTGTCCCTTCCTTTGGTCATCTTTCCTTCTGGTATTGTTAGTAATTTCGTTGATCGTCTTTTTGTCTTGCTTTCCTTTTTTTTTTCTTTGTAAATTAGCTTCTTTGTTTATTCTTATTGCGTTTTTTTTCTATTTATTAGATTTTCACTATTTATGTTTTATTGTTTTTTTACTTCTAATTATTCAATAATATACGACTGTATTATTATATTTTTTTGGTACACTAGATAATTGCGATTATTTACTAACTGAAAAGAGTATGGGACGAGAAAAAAGAAACAATGATGAAACCACATACTTAAGTATATATATAAGTAGAAATATAGAGAAAACACAGTGATATGATAGTAGAAAGTAAACTTGAAAAAGAGTAATAATGAGAGTGTATTTACTTTCCCTGAAAATATAATAAATATGAATTAAATAGCTGAGATATAAGATATAATTATATGTATAGATAAAGAGAAAGATAGAGAAGAAAGGGAAATAAGAAATATATAATATAATATAATATATAATAATATAGTAGATATATATTATATAATATATACTAATATATGGAACATAATATATAAATACTATATAATATATATAATATATAGTAGATAGTATATATATATATAGATAAGGATAAAAAATATACATTATATATAATATAAGATATAGATAATAAAATAGATAAAAATATATAATATATATATATAATATGCAATAATAATAAATATCTAAAAAAGGTAATAGAGAAAATATAATTATAAAAAAGGAAAAAATTATATAGGATATTTTAAATATAAAATTATATAAGTAGGAGATTATTAAACCAGAATGATACTGGACCAAGTAGGGTCTTCTTGGGAAAAAAGCATGGGATCCAGTTAGGACCCGCATCTTCTATCTTATGCGACCCCGAAAAGAACTCTTGATCTGAGGACCTTAATGAGAAAAATTCTACTAGGCGCACGATGGTTCTTGCGGAAAGAATGCATAGTCGGTTGAGATTAAGGTAAAAGAAATGAGAAGGGTTGATAGACCCTTCAGGCTTGGAACTCAGCCATTCTTCTACACTCTCGGACACTCATAAACTCTATACATACTTCCTAGAGGTTTTCTTATCAGAAAAAATTTGGTGGTTTATAGGGTACATAGAATTCCAAACGCAGAACTGGGGGCTAAGAAGTAATACACAGCTCTTAAGAAATGTAAAGGGTGGGTTGTCTTAGACCCGTCGCATCGATACACTCAGATGCATATTTCGTTATATTATATTATTTATGTATAATATATATACAGAAATAGTTTGTGATATAAATAGAATCTTTGTATACCAGTCCCAAATCTACAATAAAAATCTACATTAATATAAATATATTATATATACTCATATACAACAAAATTAAGTTAATACTATATATACCACTATACTATATGACCCGATATACATCACATTATCAATCAAAAAAATAAGTAACACATAATACACAGATAACAATTACTAAACTATACATCATACATTGACAACGCGTAGATACACCTATACGGTACTCGAAGTAACAGTAACAATATATACACAATTAACTAACTACATAACAAACTAACTCATAAAACAAATAATACTAATTATAATCTAAAAGTACCATAAACAATATACATACATAAATACCATATTACATAGACACAGCCTACAAAATACACATAATCCAACACACAGCATGTAACCGCCATAGATTAACACATACATAACATCCACAAATATCCAAAAAATATCATTAACATATATATATAACCCTACTCTACATAACATGTAACTAAAACAACTTACCAAATAATAGACATAGTAAACATACTATCCTACATATAAGAGCTACACACATATGTTAAACCGGCATAACACAATACCAAGCATATCCGTCCGGCCGCGAAGACATACATATACCAGAGGCCTGAGAACATTTAGACCCATAGTTTATACCATACAAGACGACAGAAAAAAGCAACAGGTTACCGGTTCAACAGGCCGGACACATTTTAATCCAAAATTTCGAGATAAGATCCAAATGGATTGTGAGAAAGAGCATAGACTGTGAAAGAGAAATTTTATTTTATATAAAAGTAAATCACATACATATTCATTTACTTATTATTACTAAAATATAACACAAAGAATCACTAGTAGCGACTGTATGTAGTATTTCAACATCGTGTATACACTAAGCTTCTATACATATTAGTATTATTTAAATAAAAGTTATAAGAATGTAATCTATATATGCCTTATTAACGCTCAGAATCTCGGTGTGCTATCGTCAGAATTCAATTAAGTATGCTAGTCAATTTCGGAAATTTGAGAATACTCGTAAGAGACGAGAACTTGTCGGCACAGCAGGTATGGGGGAACACTCCTCAGAAAATAGCATGGGTGACAATTGGAAACATATGACAGTTGATTGTATAGGCACTAGTGTATAATGGAAGGTGGGTAGTTATAGATTTTCCAGTAAAACCAAATTGAGCTTAAGTGCATGGGGATTGACAAGAACATATGGTTTGAGAACATGGTAGTGTTCAAGTAAGATAATTTAGCCATATTAATTAGATGTCCAAATTGGAACTAATAAACTGTATTTGAGAACATTAGTTTTGTGATATTAATCTAGAATTAATGCACAAACACATGTAATTTTCAACGACTCACTGGGCATTAGCTCCATCTCATTGCAGAGAAAGTGACATACGGGTTACTCTGTCATGTCCAATACGATGCCTGGTATAAGACGAAATTGAAGACACAAGCATTGACCAAATAAAGATGCGCGCAATAGGTGCCACAATCGGCCTACCACGTACTCTCTAACCATGCCATATTTCCTTTGTAAATCTAGTGAAATCTCCCACCGCGCTTTAAAATATAGCCTTGCTCAGAATAGAACCCTGTGTCCAAACGTTCATTCACAAACAAGTTCAGCAGGCTCTTTATCAACAGTCAGCCTACTGTATCTTTCGCAATAAGTCGGCACGAAAGATCAAATACTCTATATAACATAATAGAAGATCTAAGCTATAAACAAAAGAAAAAACTTAGTGAGACACATTAATCATACAGCATAAAAAAAAGATCAACATCCATCACACATAGATTTCTTCTCACTGTTCTGACATCTCCATCTCGAAGATCAAACTGGACTCTCATGCATAGAGAACGTGAAAAATTTCCATAATTATTCATCATAATTTCACAACACACTCATAGATAGAAATGTTTATTCACAGAATGCGAACCGGGAAATACTGTGCAATGGGAAGTACATAGTCACATTTTTTTCAAAAATCACTGGGACTTCAGCAGTGCCCCCAGATATAAATGAGTGTATTGAATCTATTTTGCTCTCTTATATCTGTTAGTAAACGATATCTGATCGCCTTAGTAATTTCTCGAAATTACTGCTGATCTCAATTTCCTTTTGAAGTTGGTTACATTTTCTTACAACAATATTTTCTATCTAGGGAAATAAGAAGTATTTGTTTGAGCAGGGTCAATCAGTCTCTATGAATCCCTTCTCTTCTGGGACTGTGAATGGCTATTAAATGAAATGCAATAAATTCATTATTTCTCCCGACCATAGAAGTCAGTCGATATACAAAAACATCTATTTTATAGAGAGAAACCCTCCTTCAAAAATAGCTCATTTCAAACTTATATGTAGGGTAGGCGACCCTTTGATAAAGTCTACCTGAAATTTGCTTTGGTATAGATGTTAAATAAAGTGCATGCATCTTCGTTGAACCTGCTTAATGACTATTCAAAGAATTCCATCTGTATATCCGGCGCTTTCCATTGTTTCAATAAAGAAATTCATGAATGTGTATATAATTAATTAAATATTTCTTTGCCTTTATGTACAAACGATAACTTTTATATAATTTAAAATAACATGTCACAAAAAAATCGACTTCATGATATACAATTTTTGAAAATTTAATTTTGTATCAAATTTTAATCTATTCCCTAATATCATTGGATTTGTTACATGAATTGTGGCTATGATTACTAATTAAAGACAACATTTGTTAAGTTTGATAATATAAAATTTACCACCTTCAAAATTGCTTGTGATAAGTCAATATTTATAATTGTCCTGGAATTTAATAGGTGATCATTGTCTGTAGATTTGAATGGAACTAAATATTTTTATTAACCGATGATTAACTATATTACATATATCCTAATATAATATTATACTAATATATAAATTAAATTAAAGTTAATAAGATAATAAAATAAGATTATATACTATATACTATAACATTAAAATAGATAATATATATAATTTATACTTAATTAATTTAATTAAAAATATTATAATATGAGTATCAATATATTTCAATAATTCAATTTGATTAAAAAAAAGAACGTGATACTGCTATATCCAGTTAACTATATACCTATACAATAACATAACTAATATATAATCAACATACTTAAAAAAGTTCATAATACTAGTCACTTTATAGATGTAATAAACTATAACATATAATACTATACCACTTAATTTATTGCACTCATATACTTAAGTATATCTATATTATCACTATGATATTGATCAGAATAGGGAATCTCAAATGTTAGCGAAGTAACTTCCAATAATATATTAATATTTACCCAGACTCTCTCAGAAACTTAGAATGCATTTTAATCTCCACGAACACTCGTAAGACCTGAGCCAGGTCGCTCAAATAACTTTAGTCTCAGAATAGTGCTCATGTAAAACTGCACTAACACAGTCACATCTATTTTTCACTGAGAACACTCGCCTGGTCAGCAAAACAGTCAAGTTAACGCCCACTGATACAAATGAGCTCGTAGCTTGATTGTTACATTAGTCTCTCTACATATATATCTAGTTATGAAAAACTCTAATTTCTATCAAATATCTCATACGATAGACTTCCTGGAAATTACTGCTGATCTTCAAATTATTACACTGTTTAGAAATAGTTGAGAACAACCAGACGCATAAGTAACGCGGCAGATATAGAAATACAAGATGAACCCGAAATGGAGGAAGAATAATAATAAGTGGTAGACAACGTATTGCTCTACAAAAAACATATTTTTAATTGAAGGAATAAGATAATTATCTATGGAGAAATGATGAGCCAATATAAGTTCATAATGAACTCCTAAACTTCTCTTGCTGTGAGGATACTGTGAAGGAAAGACTCGAGATTATACTCAATAGCGAAACTCAAAACCTTACATTGTATATGGTCACCTAATGAATAGTCTCAAAGGTTTAGACTATGTATCGACAATCAAATCTTATCTTGGTCGGAGATTAAAAACTACTCACTCTAAAACTATAGCGAATATGAATGTATCGTGCATGCGATGATCTTAATTGCATAACAACTATAATGAATGGTATATCCCCTGATAGTACTCGTAGCAAAACACTACATAAAGACTCTCCCTAGACTCAATTCTAATTACCACATAATATCTTATGATGAGAATATTATCACAAGACACTAATATCTAACATACATTCAGATAGAAATCGATAATACTTTCCCTACTGTTCCATATCGCAAGCTCGCCACGTATTAAATTAAATACTGCGAATGAAATTTCTGAGAAACTCTCACTCCCTCTCTCTCTCTCTCTTTATAGTTAATAGGAAAAGATCTGATACCAGACAATCTCCTGGAACGATTTCAACCAGCGCTCGGTAATTACCGCTGCCGACAAATTTTTATACTTCGAATTATATGCCCTGGAGCCCCAATATCTAATAGTTTACGGCCGGAACTGAAAATTTCAGTTCCTGTACACCCCTAATGTAAAAATAATGTTTGTAATATTTAGCCTATAAAAACATATTCATAACGCCTATACGGTAACCGATCACCTTAGGATACTAGACTATATAATATACTAGTTAATGTATAGACTTAACGGGAAATACCTAATTACAAAAAACCGATAATATATATATGGTAAAATAATAAATAATTATAAAATATAATAATAACAAACTTCTCCTTTTAAAAATAAGTACTAATAAGTATAATTATCAAGATTGATAACAACACTGGACTAAGGATAATAAACGGCAAGGCAGAAACGGATACGTATATCTATCACTCAATACGCATATAAACTATAAAATACCATAACCAACTACATAACATAAATACCCCACAGCTTGAATAATAAATAATATTATATAACATGCATAACTTATACTTACTAATAAGATATATCGATATACTATAAGCATCAACCACCCTCTAGATACATATATAATATATATGTTTTATGTCACTCCTTGTGCTTATCTCCAATTCTGCTCTTAGCATTGAATGCGACCTCGTTATGACAAAGAAAATTGAGTCGAGAGGAAAGCCAACGCCACGATGCAGAAATGGTGTTAGAATGATGGAGTAGAAAGTGAAGAATGAACCTTGACTAAGAAGAGGATGCAACCCACACTAAACCCTAATTATGTGCACTCATTATAGAAGTATCATGGTCGCGCACGATTAATACGCAAGAGAGTTGTAGAGTAAGAATTGGGATAGAGAGATTTCTATCAAGGGATGATGGTAAAAGGCAGAGGGTTGTAGAACAATGACTAAATCTTGTTAGAAAAGGAATAAATTAGATTCAAAAATAGAGAATAAACTATATATAGAGACTATTGATATAAGTGTAGCGAAAATAGAAAGTAGATTTGCTGAGTTATTTAAACTGGATAGTGTTACAGTGGAAGATGAAATGATAGAATCGGTATGGTTAAGGAGAATGTAATATAAGTGGCGTGTGTTGGGACCCACAACCAGGACTGGTCAAGAGGGTAAAAACCGAAGCAGAGATGAAATTTGAGATACTCAGTGAAAACGAATAGTCTAAAATAGGAGATGAAAAGTGTGAGTTGAGCAGAGTAAGCGAGTAACAATAAAGGATGCATAATAGGAAGATATGGCGGGGATTTATGATATATAGGGAGACATGGTTGTGAGGTGAGCCCTAACCTGGAGCATAGGAAATGAAACTCATTATACTATTAGACGATTGTATACCATTACGGTAGAGCGATCCGCTCCTAAGCAGTCTATCATGAAAGATCTAGTAGGTGGATATTTCTATGATCTGTAACAGTATCTACATCTAAATTAATAGTACATAGTGGGGCTGAGTAAGGTTACTGGTAGCTAGTTCGACTTTGAATGTCTTACTTTATCATAATGATCTTCACTACTGCTGTTCTAATTTCCAATGAATGACATGTTACAGCCGTTACATCACCAGTCTTGGGACAAAAGAGCGGAAGTAAATAAAGAAAGAAAAAAAGAAATTAATAAAATAATATAGAATTATATGAATATAAAAATAAAAAAAAATATCAATTTAATAAAATATTAACAATTATATATATATACTTTAGTATATATATAATACTAATTAATTACAGATAGATAAATATTAATAAATAATATATATAACTAATAAACAATTACTATAATTTTTTTTCGTAATATAAATAAAAAATAAGAAATAATATATATAATAATAATCATTAATATAATAAAAATAAATATAATAATAATTAGCTTAAATAAAATAATATAAGATAATAATAACATAATATATACTTAAATATATATATAAAAGAAATAAATAAAATAATATATAATATAAAATATATTATAGATAAACTAAATTTAGTTACTATAAAAATTACAGTAATAACAAAAAGTAAAGAAATAAATATAATAAAATACATAATATAATAAATACTTACTAAGATAAAGAAAATACACAGACTCATAATCAATAACATAAGATATATACTATTATACACGAAAATCCAACACCTATTAACATAATAATGATCAAAAAGTATATATAAATTAGTACCTACATAAATAATAATATATATACAAATTAAAATACCAGTTATAACGTACAACCGTAATACATAAGAAAATAATAATATAATAACTACATATAAATGATAGAAATAAAATAGTCAATAAGGAACAAACTATATAATCAATTAATACATAATAAAATAATACATTATAATTTATATATAACTTATATATTAATACTCCAATAATATATATACCTACTAATATATATATAACTATATCAATTACTCATAAAACGGGGATAAATAACTATATAGAAAAATGAATAGCATACTGAATCCAAGATATATATATATATTATCAACTATATATATAAAAACTAATAATACGATAATTATTAAAATAATAGAAATATAACTAATATTACATATATATAATTATAAACAATAAAAAATAAATAAAATATATAATAATTAAATACCTGATCTCAAACTAATATAAACACGATATAATACCTAGACTATATAATACCATAGAAATAATATATTACTAAATCATAATTAAAAATATAATAATAATGTAGAGATACTATATATATAATATGTACACATAACACAAATGCATATTAACTATATACTATCAATAAATATATACACAATAACCTATCGTTATAAATATTCTCTTATTACAGTCTATTCATTCTTCATTCTATCCTTTACATATACCAAACCTATCAAAATAAGAAAAGTAATGGAATGCGCTACAAAGCATCGGAAAAGGAAATAAGCTGTAGAAACGAATCATGGGTCAAAAGTCTAAAAGAAAGTACCCCCAGCATTACGCTCCCTCAATTGATACACACATTACTTAGTAAGAACTGCGAACAAGAATACAAGAAAATACCATACTCGTAGAGCTTCAACAAGCCCACAGCACATAGTGGACCCTCACACTGAATAGGTAATCGTCAGTACTCTAAGGTGTCGAATGTCCTCTCATACAAGCATGTAGCGACAACATCACACCTCGACACGACACCGGCCAATTAATACTACTATATTCACCCTATTATTCTTACTTCTCCAACTAAACATCTCCTCTCCTATCAAAACATCTGAGTTTGACATGAACGTCAATCACATGTATAACTCATCGTTATTCAAGCCAGGTGATCGTATACCAGACAATCTGCACCACATATCTCTAATCGTATAAACCAATACGCGACTATCAATTAATACCGTTCCAAACTGAACCAAATACACATCTTCAAAATCTTCATAATATTCTTTGTTATTCCCTAATTTCTTCACACACCAACTGATCTATAGATATAACACTCCTCATTTCTATCAATTCTTCTGCATACACCCTAAAGCACTCCCCAAAAATGTTATCATCTAGAATTAAACACATTGAACCTTTAGATCAAAAATATACTTTATTCAGACCAATGTTAGTCTCACTTAAATATACTTATATCAAACATGAGTATTCAACTAAACTGAAACCTCAATGTAAGACCCATAGCGCACTCAAGATGAGTCCTTTACATACTCACCAATGATTTATTAAGCACAAGCCACCTATCTGCTAATTATCACAAATAACTTTCTGGACATACATGTACGGTTGCTCATCATCCAAGATATCCCTATCTCATTCCTAAACATATACTCATAATGTAATATTATAAAACATCGAGAACACTTATGTATTCCAGCTGCTCACTCATTACTAAATAACTTACAACTATGAGGACAATAGATATCTCACTCACAACCGATACCTTACTCTGTTTCTAGATTTAACTTTCAACCCTTCTTTTGACACAACAATCACTCAAAATCTACTTCAAGGAATTACACAACCAACAATAAAGATAACTCGCAAATTAATGAATAGGTAGGGACACCCTCCAAAGCTCTATCTCCAATGTCATTGCATAACGTAATTTTACTCGAACACCATTTCCTGCCCACCCTCCTTCTAATTCCTATATAACCCCATATCCATATACCAAATTTATAGAACTATAACTCACGAGACAGAACACAATTCTTATGTCTCACATCCGTCATGAATATTATAAATTTATAATCCAATAACTATTATGACACACCAATATTAATACTTGAACACACGCACTCGTACACATATCGTCTATATAAAGAACATTACTTATTTGATTCCATTCAAAGCCCTTAAAACCAACACAACACCATATATCACTATAAACCTTGACCTAATAGAGCTTCTCATTACATTGAAAACCTCCAAAAACGGCAATTGTTGCATACAGATCAACAATAAGAAACACACTAAATATTCAATTATAAGTCTTCTTCTCACGCTCAAACTCTTTCTCAGATCATTTTGTCTTCAAATGATAATAGAATTTATAGATGCACCACATTTCCCACTAACCACATTACTAATAACACGCAATGTCACTATGTTCTTCACCAAATAGTTCCTATACAGTACATACTAGCATATACGACCAAAATACCAGACAAAAACGAAAACACAATGAGAAAAATATATCTTCCCACTTACAAACTTACAAATAAATCTAAGGAATTATCCCAAATTAAATTTTCTACTGTAAAGTATCCCTATATCATCCACTGTACCACTTAAATAAGAGAAGCGGTATAGATACAATGCCTACTTGAATTCCAAACCTTTACGAGACAGATGAAGAATATCTCCATAAACAGCTTTTAATTTAACTAACAACTATCGCAAAAATCCAATTCAAAGAGATACAAATCTCTCGAAGGTTCTTGAATCATTTTATTCACCAGGATAAATATCAGTAATAATTGAATACTGCAAGAATGTACGACTCTGTCAACTTTCCTCCTAACTACCCTAGAATTACCTGCCTCACTTGCTAGAATTAAA
>JABUQX010083409.1:42500-57508 GCA_015478945.1 Trachelipus rathkii | reverse complement strand
CTATTGGTCCTCTTTTTTTCATTATTTTATCTTATATTAAAAGAAGTCCTGTAAATTTAATCATGTTTAAAAATACATAAAAGCCTAGTATAAACTTTGTTAATACTTACTGGAAAATGGAAATGGAAATATTTTTTAAAAAACAAACTTAAAAAATTCATAGTATAATTGCTTATAATATCCATAACAATAATTAATAAATATTACTCTGGCAAAGCCAAATATGAACACAAGGATGACTAATCTAAGTATTGGTTGTAACAAGGAATGCACATCCGTGAGTGCCTAGCAGTACACAAATGTTCAATCTTACTGGATTTATTATATAATTAAAGTATCGGTATCGATATCGGCCTCTTTTCTGGTATCGGTATCGGTATCCGGCTAATTCACTATCCGGCACATCCCTAGTTTGTATACATATCTACCTTTCTAAAAGGAGACATATATTTATAGAACAAATATATATATAATATACCTATATATATAATATACTATACTCCTATATATATATATATATATATATATATATCCTATATAGATAATATATATATATATAGATATATATATTAAGTGATGGACATTAATCGTTCATCGTCATCGTGCACGGCAAAAAAATCGGCATATGTTTTTTTAAATTCGTCATCGTCATCGGCAAAATTTCGCCGATATTTTGCGATTAATTGAACAAATATTAAGAATTTTGAATAATATTAAAACTTCACATAATAATAATAATATAATAATAATAATAATATAAATATAAATAAATTAATGAATAATAATAATAATAATAATAATTAATAAAATAATTATAATAATAATAATAATTAATTAATAGATAATAATAATAATAATAATAAATTAATAATAATATATAATAATAATAGATAATAATAATAATAATAACATAATAATAAGTAATAATAATCTTTATATCATATATATATTTTACTATATGTTTATATATACAGGTGTTATAATATATAGATACATGTTTTTAACTTTTTAGCATACATATATATAATATATTATATATATATAATATATAATACAAATATATATATAATATATATATATAAACCCATTTGGCTTAGTGGTATTATGACAGTCAGTGCCATTAATGGTTCGCCCTTTCTGTTATGTCGTTCATATCCACAACGTCACTCCTCCAGACAACATATCATATACACATATTATATGCCACATCCCGCTTCTAGACACATTCTACAGACACATTCCCCTATCCCTTATTCCACACGTATACGGGAGAAAAATTGCCCACATCGTTATGTCCTGGTGTCGTAGAAGGCGACTAAGGGACGGTGTAGTTAGGTTGGCTGGCTACTACCACTTATCTTTTACCAGGATGCTAATGCATGCCTCGGAGAAGGTCGGGATCGCCGTAAAGCGCCCTTTTATCCTTCGGCGAAAATGTATGAATCGTAGCTGTATTTTGAAATGTCAGAGGAATAAATGTTGAGGAGATAGAGGTGATGGATGATGGATGTATTTATAGAAAGGGCAAATTTGATTTGCTCGCTGTGACTGAAACAAAAAGATGAAAGGAAACGGTGAAAATGAGGGGTGTGGTGTGGTGTGTTGTGAAATGTGTTTGTGTTGCTGTGAAAAGGAATAGAGAGGGATAAAAGGATTTGCAATTCGGATTAGTGAGTTGTGGTAGGGAGAGCATGTTAGATGTTTGGGTGTGTGAGTACTAGAAGTCTAAAGGGTTAAAATTTAAGTCTTGAAAAGGTGAAAATTTGTGTGGTTGCGACATATGATCCATCTGAGGTAATGTTGAAAAGAGTGCGATTTTCTGGATAATCTGAATGATGTTTTGATGGGGTGGAGTAGAGATTCAGTTCATTTGCCACCTATCTGGCCAATTCAAGGATTTTTTTTTTTACAGTTGCTCACCACCACTCACGGCAGAGCCCTATTCAAGGAGGGCAGCTTCTACTCTCAAAAGTTCACCTCTAGCGCAAATTACGCATATGAGTACAGACGCAGGCTTTAAAAGTGAGGAGATTTAAATTTCAGTAGGAAAGACAGAAGATGGAAGAGAATTCCACAAAACAAGGTGGTGGGAAAGAAGGAAGCACCACAGCAAATAGCCTGGAGTTACCAAATGTCAACACAATACTCTGCGCGACTACAAGGGCCCCACCTTTTTTATTTTGTGCTACGAAGCGTCCGTAAAGGTGGGGGTACGCGAGTGATAAGTCCCTCGAGCACCTGCCGCTGCGTACTATAGATGAGATTAAAGCACCAACATCGCGCCGCCAAGATAGAGGGTCAAATGAAACTGGAAAGTACAGAACAGTTTATAAGCATTTTTGGCTTTGGACTCGACCCTGTCCAAAAGCCGGGTTGAACCAGAGCCCTTCCCCAGCATATTGAGAGCATACTTCCATACATAGGCGGATGAGACCTTTTGTATAGCGGAGCAACTGCGAAAGGAAAAAAGGTCTCACAGTCTAAACAGAACTTCCAGTTCTTGAGGCCGCCCCTAGCAACCGTTGTGGATGTGATTTCCAAGACATTTTTTTGTCATGTTAGGCCAAGGATGTTATATTCGACTGCACAGGAGAGACACAGAACCGTTGAAAGAGCAGGAAAGTAGAAGGTATTGGAGGAGATTGTAAAAAGTTGGGTTTTGGTAAAGAATTGATTCACAAGTTATTTCTATCCATCAGTGAGAATAAAATCCGGAAAAATTAAGACGAGAGGCTAATTCCGGGAAAGTAAAAGTGGGAGTAGAATTGATATTAGTTAAAGAATGAAGGGTCGAATCCATCGGGCGAATACGGAGTGGATAGAGTTAGAGGTGCAGGTGAGAAGATCATTAATTGAAAGTAAGGAATAAAGTAGGAAGATAAGACAGAACCCGAGGAACACCACTATTGACAGAAAAGAAAGAAGAAGTCGCCCCGATCAACAAACAGCCGGATAATGAGCGATTTGTGGAAAGAAAAGCTAGATATAAGTTAAGCAAACGAGAAGGAGAACCCAAAGGAGGGAGCTTGGAGAGCAGTGACGCGTGCCATACTCGGTCAAAGCTTTGGGATATGTCAGGCGCCACCACCCAAGTCTCCCCGTATTTCCTAAGAGCGAAAAACCATAAATCTGTTAGCATAGGAATGTATATCGCCAGTAGACTTCTTGCAACGAGAGCCGTACTGGCGATCGGAGAGAGTTTCCAGATGATCAAGAAGTGAGTTGAAGAAGGGTTTCAAAAGATCTTAGATAAGAATACAAGTGAGAGCTACAGGGAGATAGTTAGAAGGATCAGAGCGCTTCCTTTTTTCGGAATAGTTGGACATGTGAGAGCTTCCAACACTGTAGGGAGGGAAAGGGCTACGTTATTGAGACATAGGAGAATATAGTTTGAGCGAGGGTCCGAAGAGATTAGCCTTTCAGTTGGAGAATTAGCAACACATGATCAGATCGAATAAGAGGAGGAAAGGCAGATAAACAGAAGTTGCTAGAGATGAAAGATTTGTCCAGTAGGAGAACCAGGAGGTTAGCGCACTTTCCTTTGATAAAGCCAGCTTGCTCGTCGGAAGAGTATCCATTGCAACGATTTCTAGCTTGAATGAAAATAGCGAGCACTGATAGGAGAACGAGAATTTTTCCACACCCGATAGGCACTGTCTCTACCCTGAATGGCAGAGAATAAGCACGATCAAACCACTGATTATGAGGAAAGAAAGATTTAGGTTTAGAAGTAATTATATGAGGAAAGAAAAAATTTAGGTGAAGAAGGAATGAACCTGCTCATCGCATCAACGATTACAGCTCCCTCCTTATCTTTTAAATCCTTATACATCCATCATTTATTCCTTATTGAGGTAGCCAATTGCTATCATCTGCAAACTTGGAACCTGTACATTTTAAGTCCCTGGCTAAATATTATACATGTATGAGGGTGAACAGCCACTTGACCTAAGAAATCGTTACGGCCACAAACATGTCTCCCATTCCATTTAATAAATGCTTTGTGTATAGATTTATATATTATTTTATTGATTATATATAATTATATTATTATTATTATTATTATTATTATTATTTATATTATTATTATTATTATTATTATTATTATTTTTATATTATATCATTATGTTATTATATTATTAAAGACTTAAGGAATCAAAAATTTTGGTCGCTAAAATAATTTCGGGAGGTTGACAACTCCCTGACCCTCCAGTGCCTTTATATATATATATACTATATATATATTTACACTATTATACTATATATAATATCATATTATATAATATATATATATATATAATATATATAATATATATATATATAATATATATATATTATATTATAGCTATATATATATATTATATTAATATATATATAATATATATATAGAATATATTATATATACTATATATATATATATATAATATATATAATATATATATATATATATATATATATTATACTTTATAACTATAAATATATATATATATATATATATATATATATATATATATATATATATATAGGGTGTTAGCATTAATATTGCGAAAAAATTTCGTATGATATTCCTTTCATAAAGATAGATAATATGTGTCAATAAAAATTTTTTAACCGAAAACGCCTCGTTTCCAAGATACAAAGTCGGTGTGAAACTTATGTGGGACGATATCTTGATAATTCCATTGCCCGTCATGTACCACATCTCAACCTTAATAATAAGCACCAAATACACCGTAGGAAAGACGAACCTGTGGTTATTTACTAGTTCCGATCTCGCTTCAATTTATACAGTATTACTAGTCCGCGGGTCGGCGTCAAGTTCTGTGTTCAAGTGTTTGCTCATATTTTCAAATGAATTACACAAATAGTGGAATGTGCGATATGCATTTTGTTACTGTCGTACGAACGGTAATTTCATTAACATGTCATGCGTCTCTATGAAAATTGTACCCTATCGTGGCATCCCGCATCTCATTTACCTATGTTTGCAGTTCATCAAAGTTTTAGAGAAGCAGGAAGTTTTTAAAAAACTTACTAAGGAAACGGGAGACCTCGCCTTCAGTGATCAACTCCAGATGCCGGAAGAACAGGTTTCCAGAACTTGAAGACAGTCCTACAACAAGTACCAGAAAGATTTGCCTGCACATACAGTAAGTTATTCAACAGGTTTTCAGGTATTGAAAAATGCAACTTCCTGTACCCTTATCAATCCAACGAGTGCAGGGAACTTGTACCACAGAGTTTTCCTGCAAAAGTAGCTTTGTGTCAATGATGCAACAAAAATTGCAGACAATCGTTTACCATTAAGCCAGAGAATAATTGTTCACGATTGAGGCAAAGTTTTTTCACTACGACGCACATATCGAACTTCCACAAACAATCACATGTGGCCATGAATGGAGAAACACACTGCAATAGTTGATAAGGCCGCCCAGCAACACCAGTTCATAAAGGTATGGCGTTCTGGAATTGTTTGGCGACCATTTGATAGGTCCATTTTTTTTACCAGCGAGGCTTACTGGAGACGTTTATCGCCAATTTTTTGAACATGACTTGCCTACACGACTGGAAGGCGTCCCATTACAATTAAGATCGAAAATGTATTCATGCACCGACCGCGCTCCAGCTCATTTCAATTTAGTTGCTCCGGAACTATTGAACACTGTATATCACGCCATTGGATAGGTCGAGGAGGTACAAAACCTTGGCCTCCGCAGTCTCTAGACCTAAATGGATTTCTTCTTGTGGGTCACCTGAAACATTTGGTTTATGACAGCAACAGTGAAAGTCCCGAAAATTAAGGCCCGCATAAATCGCATCGTTGTGCACACAATCGGCACACACCGTATAATGAACGGGTCCGCCAATCAATGCGTTGCAAAGAAAAGAGGCCTGTATTGCCGCTGGGGTGCTCATTTTCAACATTTGTTATAACCTTAGTGCACCATTGCTTCGTACTATTTCTGGTTGTATATTTTCTCTGTTGCAGCAATGATGATTCTATAATAATTAAAATTGAATGAATTTGTAATTACCTTTCCAAATCTAGTTACCTGTTTCTTGTAATTTAATGTTGAAATAGGTTTCATCACGTGTATCTTGGAAACGAGGCGTTTTCGTGAAAGGTTTAGTGCACATATTATTCTTATATTAAAGCAAGGAATGATCATGGCTGAATTTTTCGCATATTAATATACACCCTGATATATATATATATATATATATATATATATATATATAATATAATATATATTATATATATATATATATATATATATATATATCTATACTTTATATAATATATATAATATAAATATGATTAGTACTAGTATATATATATATATACATATATAATATATTATAGAGAGAGAGGAGAGAGGATGAGAAGAGAATTTTTAAAATAAAGTTTTTTTTTTCAATTAATCGTCATCGTCATCCTTGTCATCGGCAAAATTTGCTCAAATCGTCATCCGTCATCGTCAAAAATTCATAATCGTCCCATCACTAATATTATATATATATATTATATAATAATATAAATATATATATATATATAATATTATATTATAATATAATATATATATATTATATAGTATATAGATATATATAATAATATATATAATAGATATATAATATATATATATATAAATATAATATATACTATATAGTATATATATATAGAAATATATATATATATATTATATACTATTATATATATCACCCACCTCCTCTCCCCAAGAGGGATTAAGGTGCGTAGCATGCACTCGAAACAGAGAAAGTAGAAGAAAAATGACGCAAGTCGAAAAGAAAGCCCAGCCTTATCGCCCCCTTTATACCTTTTAGTGAGAACTCATCACAGTCAGAAAATCCACCCTAGAGCTTCACGGGCCCTCGCTATGGCATCTCATCAATGTAGGGTTTATCCCTTGGCCCAGGTGGCCCACAACCATACCCCCCTTCACAAAACCCCACCATTCATTCCTATTATGCACCTTTCTTCTCGCCTCTGCCAAACTCATAAATTTCCCTCCCCCAGGCATTCCTTTACTGACTCAATCCACTTTTTCTTTGGTTTCTCAGCCGGTCGATTCCCAGCATATTCACAACTATTATCCGCTTAACCTAACCCGAACTATTCATCCATCCTTTCCATAGACCAAACCTCTCGAGCGCTACTTTCACTTACTCTAGCTCATTTACCCCTTTCTTCACACCACACAACTCTCTAGTATGTTCATTCCTCATTTTATCAATTCTTCTCACACCCTTAAGATTGTTCATCTAAACGCATTATACTTTAGATCTATACCTCTTATTCCGGACCATAGTCTCACTACTATTACATCTAACACAATTAACAACATACCCTCATTCAAGGGAACTTAAGGGGGTTTCCCCTTTACAAATTGCCCCACCAACGATAATTGTACCAGCCACCAATTCTTACCATTCACACCTTTCCTACTACACTCTGCATCATCCGTTATATATATATATATATATAATATATATATATATATATATATATATATATTATATAATAACTATATATTATATATATATATATATATATATAATATATATACTATATATATAATATATATATTTATATTATATATACCGTATTATATATATATATATATATATATATACTAATATATATAATATACATAATATATTATATATATATATATATATATAATATTATATATACTATATAATATAATATATATAATGATATATATATATATATATATATATATATATATATATATATATCAGATGAACGCTCGCTGGGCCAGGAGGTTGAGTGCCGCCTCTCATACGAAAAGGACGCTCGGTTCAAATCCTCCCGCGTAGCAGTTGGAGTTTATCTAAACCTGTTCGGGCACAAAATTAAACTCGACTGCGAAACACCGTTTGGTGGACGGCTGGTTTTTTGGGGATAGCCGGCCTTAAAGTTCGATCCATGTGTCCCCCCGTTGTTACCCCCTGCATCGGCGATAAAACACGTTAATAAGGTAGTTTTAAAGGTAGTTTATATATATATATATATTATATAATATATACTATTATGTATTATATAAATATATTCTAGTAATAATATATATATATATTACATATATATAATATAGTTATATTATGTTTATATATATAGATATATAATAATATACGGTATATATATTTATTATTATTTATTATTATTATTATTATTATTATTATATTATTTTTATTATTATATTATTATTAATTATTATTATAACGTAAACATTTATATATACCTACCTAAATGAAAACTAAGTATTTATAGATCACAATTTTTTTTCTTTTTCCTCCCATGAATTCCAAAAGATTGGGGGTGGAGTGAGCAACATTACTCTAGAAACAGTTAGTTAGGTAGAACATGACCTAAGTCGAACAGTAGCCCCCATACCCTAAGGTGAGAGCCTGTCGCAGTCAACCTCATTGTGGTATCTCGTCAATTTCAGGCCCACAATTATGCCCCCTCACAAAACCACCATTTACTCCTATCATGCACAATCCTTCTCGCTTCTGCTAAATGCGCATTCCTTTTCTTTAGACACTTTTACGGACTCCATCTACTTTTTCTTAGGTCTTCCAGCCGGTCGATTCCCAACACACTCGCCTCTATACATCTGCTTAACCAACTGACTATCATCCATCCTTTCCATATGCCCAAGCCATCTTAATACATTCTGTTTTATTCTCTGATTCACGCCTTTCTTCACCGCACACAACTCTAACACGCTCATTCCACATTTTATCAATTCTCGCACCAAATACGCCCCTAAGATTATATCTATACCTCTTATTATTTCACACCTTAGTTTCGCTACTGCACTTTAACACCGGTATTAACATGCTCTCATGTAGAATCCTAGCTCACTCATGATTTACAACACCCTCCATCAACCGTTCCCATTTCATCTAACACATAGCCAGAATATTTTAACAGATCTTGTTCCAGTTGCTTACATCCAACATGATTTTACACTGCGGATCCTCAATTACTACCTCACCTTACTTTTATCTACGAGTACATTTACTTTCAATCACCTCTTACACACCATGACAAACCCCTCTACCAATCCTCTCAAACTTTCTTTGATTCATCACACAAAACCACATCATCTGCGTACACTAAGCAAAGCACCCTCCACTCTTCCATCAGTCTAACCCCCACCTTTAATTCTTTAATCACCCCATCATGTAAAGCCAACGAGAAATAACACATCCCTGCCTCACTTCACTATTAATATTAAACCATTCATTCTCCAGTCCATTTATTCTTAAACACGATTCACCATCACCTTAAATACCTTTGATTCTATTCAGAAGGCAACAACCAACGCAATATATATTATTAGCACCTGCCACAGAACTTCCTTATTATCCTGTCATACGCCTGTCATGAGTCCATAAAACGTAAATATAGTTTATTCTTATTCTCTCTCATTTGCTTCAATTTATAGTTACATGTACCTCTACTTAGTCTTTCATTGAAGAGATCCGATCAACAGTTTTCTTGCTAATCTTCTTTCAGATCTTCAGGCTTAATTGCCATAAAACTTTTTATTCAACCATTCAGAGATTAAGAAACATTTGATGTTATTAGTAGTTTATACCCATAAATGTTGATCTACGAAGGTTATGTAGCCGGAATTGAAAGTGGCGAAGATTTTGAACTGATGCTGGAAACCAATACTTTCGTCATTTTCTAGTTTAAGAAAATATTCCAAATGTCCAATAATTTAAAGCGATTATAGCAAGATAATTTTCATTATAGATGGAATGATTAAATGAACTAAATATGAAGTATTTTTATTAATTTAAATAAGAACTATAGTTATATTTACATTAAAAACCACAAGAAAGTTTTCACTTCTTTAAATAACTATATTTAAATTATTTACATTCTAAAACCACTAAATGTAGCGTTTTACCATTGAACTGTTTATCTACATATACTAATTCTATGCTTGCGCTGCTTTCTGTTGCTGATATTGCTGTATTCTTTCTTCCAGAATAGGACGAAAATGACGGATCAACCCTTGAGCAGGCCAGGCAGCTCCATCACCTAGAGCACATATGGTGTGTCCTTCAATCTGCTTCGAAACCTCCCATAACGAGTCTATCTCTTCTGGCCTAGCATCGCCTTTAACTTTAAAAGAACGGAAAAAAACATTTATGAAATGTGTGTAATGACATTTTGCGTTGCTGGTTTGCACACTATTAATCATTTTAATCCTTTTTGTGTAAATTAAGCTTAATTCAAACTTAATTCATAGGATGAAATTTTACCTTCATTTGAAAACTAATATAAATTATACTCTTTTAAAGTCTGTATAAAAAAAAGGTTTAAGTAAAGACATGAAAATAAATTTAATGACAATGTTAAATTATGAACTATATTTTTTGTAAAAAGAAATAGATGGTTTTGCGGGATAGCCCTTCTTAAGAGATGTTTCTTCTTAGCATAAGAAAATATAACTAATGTATAAAAACTTTTAATAAAAATAATCACTATTTGAAACCTTAACCTGTACCGGAATTGGTAATTCAAAATAGTTTGCTTTATGTATATATAATTATAAACATTATTGAAATCACAAATGTTAGTATAATAGATTATTTGCATGTATAATTCAAACAAGAAAATAATTATATTAACATTAAGTAGTACTCTGATAATATTTAAAGATTAATATATTTAGTTAAAGGTTGTCAAAGTACACCGAATGTATTAATAACATAATACTTTAGAAATCCAAATAATTAGTTCAATGATCTGCTCTTAATCCGCCAATTTGTTATTATACTTTGCTTAGTTCTTTAGATATATAGAATTATATGCAACCAACTCATAAAAATATAGAATAATAAATATATTGGCGTTATATACACAGAATTTGGAATTTTAGATATTGGCCTACTGCTTAATTACAACATAAAAGGGCAAAATTATTAAGTTTCCCTGACCGCGTAAAATATTATTTAAGATTAAAGTTGTTATCAGAAGGAGGTTATATAGAGGCCAAAAAACGAGGCCTCGTATATTAAATCTCTCAACTCTTAAAATCTTGTGCCCCCAACTACAACAAAATCATTTCAAAATTTGGTATTCATGTTATAACTGCGATTTAGTTGGAGATTGCGTTTAGTTATGGTAGTTTAATATTGAAATTTAATTAACAAATACTAAATGATAATAATAATAACTTAAAAGAAAAATAATTTCCACTAATATAAAATTAAAGAGTAATAA
Organism: Trachelipus rathkii; assembly: GCA_015478945.1. Classification (NCBI taxonomy): domain Eukaryota; kingdom Metazoa; phylum Arthropoda; class Malacostraca; order Isopoda; family Trachelipodidae; genus Trachelipus; species Trachelipus rathkii. Next base: position 46,221 of record JABUQX010083409.1, on the reverse strand, counting down.
AGGCCTATAAGATCTCTCTTTTTAATTTCATAACCAATTTATATATATGTATTAATAACGATTTAAAGTCTCAAAATCCACTGTTCTCATTTTTTCTTCAATAATGGTGTTTAGTGGGTGAACTAAAATAGTCGGACAGCGTTTAATTTCCAGATTCTCGGACGTGTTGCAAGTCCGTTGACTTTATTTATTTCCTTGATGTTACCTCTACCCACCTTCGCTAGAATTGAGTCTTCTGGGTAGTCTCGCTCTCGACGCGAGGATTATACTATACTACTAAGGTGACTAATTGCTCCGTGTGTTCAAGTAAGAATTGCATACCGAAATATAATGACTTTATATGTGATATATACTCTGTGGCTGAATAAAAATATAATGGATTATAGCAAAAGTTGATAGTTAAAGACTTATGGAACTTAATTTGATAGTATTTATAATTAAAGATAGTTATCACTAGGAAACCCTTTACTTTTATTCCTCAATATTAAAATACTACTGCTTCTTTTAAATTGACTCACCTAAATTGGATATGCTACCGTGTTCTCACAATCTATATATATAAGTTACCATTGGAATATGGTGTACTTTTTCAAGCAACTCTTGAGCTCGTAATATGTAAGGCTTGGTTTTAAAGTGAAAAACTAATTAGAAGAAAGACTGGTATACTTAAATATGAATATATTAGATAGTGAGTATAAGCATCTAATAAAAAATAGATATTAATTAAATTAATTAATTAATATAATACGATAATTGTGAGGAAACATAAAATGTTAATTGCGAAATTCTAGTCCATGAAAATTACCCAAAGGCGTCTAAATGCCCTAGTTTTAAGAATTATTTTTAAATATTTAGTATTAAATCCCACTTACCCTAGAGAATCTACCTATATATATATAGGCCCAGCGTCTTGGATTGTCCGATGCATAAAAATATGTAGCTATCTTTCAACCAAAACCATACTCACATATCATAATCAAATGTTAATAAACGGAGAGTACATCTCTGCGATGCTAAGGATCACAAATTGGTTAGTTCCTGGAAATGTAAATAAATAAATATAAATATAATTTATAAAAAATTAAAAAATAAAACATAAAATAAGAAACAGCAAGTTATATGAGTCCTATTAACTATACTCAAACTACTCAGCCTCGAATACGAATGTACATGTGTGTTGCTAATCCCCCTGAGTATAATTACTACTTTCATATATGAGGTAAAAAGCGGTTAAAAAAAATAAAAAAATTTAAAAAAAATAAACTATTATTTTTTATAATACATGTGATAATTATCTCCCCAAGTAATGTTACTATAGGATCTAAGTGAACGGTCACCCACCAAACCCTAAAGAGACCTTTTATTGTTTCTACGTTTAAAAATAAATATAGTACATTTATCAATTAAATTTATTGTCTGGTTATATGAGCTCGGCACGGACTAAGGGGCGCGGTCGGTGGAAGTCGCTACGAGGAGAAGGTAGAGTAACATATTGGAAGGGGAGATTTGGTTTAGTCAGTTAATACCCTCGATAGGGAAGTGGAGTGATGAACCAACACATAACGACACCATAAAGATACTCTCAAAAGAGCCCGGCTTTCCCCGCTTAGCCTCGGAAGTCGGGAGAATAATCCTACCCCGTTAGATATCCCCCCGAAGTGCCGCCAGAGACCCCGACTCCTTATGCCATCGTGGGCGTATACCCTGGGTAATTCCTTAGTAAGAAAGAAGTATTCTCAAATTCAGACTAATGGTCTGATTGGTCTAGCGAGAAACCAATAAAAGGTCTCTAAAGGCCTTCTAATCATATTACTATAGTAATTAAGGTTGCCAATAAGTTTTTTTTAATTTTTCATTTCTTATTTAACACAATATTTCTTATCGTGTTGGAGAAGTGTTAACCAGGGATTCCAAAAAGGTTACTAAATTTTTTGCTCTAAAGGAAACTTGCTATTTTGAGTTGAGATTTAGTGTCCTATTTATGTTTTTTTAGTGTTTTAACGAGTGTAAACAAGAGCTTAAAAATAGTGTGTGGATGGTAGTCCATCATTTACCAGCAAATGTAAGGTATCTCTCCAGTATATTTGTTACACAGTGTGACGCAAATTAAATTAGGATTTTGGTTAATGGAATAACATAATTGTGGAACGGGACTCAATTACTGACGGGGAATATGGTCACTCCGGATTAATAGGTAAAAAAGGAATAGTATTACGGTGTTGTATGTATACTAAGAAAGCATAATGAATTAGAAGTTATTCTCACAATAGAAATGAAAATAGCATGGATATATTAATATATAGAGAGTAGAAAAAAAAAGAAATAACTAAAGTGATGTAATAAACCGATTAAGTAGTGAGAAACATAGAATGGATAAATAATGATACATGTTTATTTGGAGTGTATATATAGATAGTAATGAATTAGTAAGGACATACTAAATATATGGAGTAGTGTGCGATAAGTTCATTGTATATCTGCGAAAGTGATTTTGAAATGCTGAATATAAAAGGAAATTTCAATTGATAGAGTGATATATATTTTTCAAGGGATTGGAAAGTTAACTTGCTTAAGAAATTATATGAATTTTGTGAGATGAGTAAAAGCACTTCGTCATCGAATGCTGGTGGAAAAAGTTGCAGCAACTAAAAGTTAAAAGAAAGACAGAGTGAGCCGAGTCTTTTCGATGGTAGTTCATGGAATTCGGATTCACTTTTCTTAAAAGACACCCTCTGAAGAAAAAGTCTCGAAATGCACCATTATCTTAGCAGGTTGAATCAACTCGGAATAGACTTGTCCTCTGTGCTTTCTAAGACATGAATTAAGTATTTCTGACTTAATAATAATTTTTTTTTTACGTTTATGTCATGTCTGGAAATATGTAGTCTGCGCGATGTTGTGTTTGTGTTCCAAGAAAGGAACTAGAGTATTCAGATGAATTGATGTTTAATGTAGACTTAACTTAACGGGGAGATGTGGAATTTGTTAGTAACAAATCGAGTATTAAATGTAGGTAGAGTGAGATAAAGTGAATAAAATATAAATTATTTAAGATTAAATTTGAGTAAACTGACAGGTATTAATAGATGGAATTAATAATTTACATGTGTGGGTAACTCTGGTAGAAAAGGACAAGAGGCTTACATAAATCCCACCAGTTAGAAAAGAAAGTTGTGTTAAATTTAAGGTCAACGGATTATATATCATAATTATATATAATACAATAATCAATTTATTTCGCAGGATAGATGCATGAGTAATATGTTTTACCTATTATTATTATATATAATAAGGTAGAGTATGTTTTAATGGTGAGAAAGGCGAAAACTATTGTAAGAAAATTTAATGTTATATATTATATGAAGGAAATTATAAGTTTACATTGATTATGTATTAAGTTTAGATTTGTTATAGGGTAATAAGGTATATTTGACTGGTATTATTTTGGTCGAGAAAGTTTTAAGTTGCGTACAATTTATTAAGATGGACTGATTAGAAGGATATCTGATTTGGTGTAGTAATGAGTGAAATATTTAAACAAGGTGCGTTTAGGTAAGTGTTATGAAGGATAGTTGAGGGAATCAAATTTCTTTACAATTAGTGAATATACTAATATAATGGATTTTAAGAATAAATGTAATATAAGAGTAAGAAAGAAATTAAATTGATATTTTAGGTTTTTATGAGGATTTGAGCAACATTGACGTATTAAGATAAGAAT
>JABUQX010083409.1:32500-40000 GCA_015478945.1 Trachelipus rathkii | reverse complement strand
TATCCACTTCTTTCGTGTTTTCTTTTTCATGGTTTTTCTAGTGCCCAGGTACTATCCCTCAGGGAAACTTCATTAAGTGAAAATCTCAAAGAGTAGTGTAATGTTTTGAGCTTCCACTTATTCTTCACTGTGATCCTTCTTTTTCTTTCTCGGTGTTTCCATTTTAGTATGCTATGCTTCTTCTTCACATGATCAAAGAGGTGTCTTAACATAGAGCTTTTGGCTTTTTTCATTTGTCTTGGTGATTCTCCAGTTTCGTTTTCGTCGGCATCATTATTATCAATGGAGAAAATATTCAAACCCTTTACTACTGAATGTTCCATCAAATTCCATTAGTTGTTTCTTAAAATTATCTCTTCTTATTCCTCTTTCAAAAAATTTCTGAAAAAACTTCAACATTTCAAACACTTCGAGTAGGGTAACATCGGGGATGCGATACAACAGGACCCGCAGGCATTACACCTGTCATGGCTTTATCACACAGCCACACACACACCACACACACACATACACACACACACATCAGCACACGAGCACACACACATTAATTTAATATATATTATAATTATAAAATACCATAAGTATAAATAGATTATATTATTTTTTATTATTATTACACCCTAAATATTTATAAAATATATATGATGTATTATACTAATATTTATTATGTTCATGAGTATTTAAATTACCTTAGGGGGCTATATTAAAATATATATATAATTGACCCCATTTATAGTTATATGTGTGTATTATACTAATATAGGTGAAGATAGTAAGAATATATAATAGAATTAAAATATATAGTAAAAATAATAATTTTTGAGAATATATTATATATATATATATATATATATATATAAATATAAACTAAATTATTATAAGAGTTATTACAGAGTTATATGAGTATATATATATGTGTATATATATATATTATACATTACATTTATATATATAATATATATAATATAATATATAATATTATATATAGGTAATGATATATATATATATATATATATATATAAAAATAATTATATATATACTTATATATATTATAGTGAAAGATAAAGGAGTAGTATATATATGAGTCTAATATGATTTCTATAGGGACTACAGCGAGGTAAATGTCCAATGGAGAAGTATGTTGAGATGGTTTGGTCAATGTTGAGGAGGGAGTAATAGGCCTCGTGCATTCCACCTCCATAATTTGCGATCGACACCTCCGGCCAAATTGACAGGAAGTGCCATGCTCTCGCATTGAAGTTTGCGTGGAGTATGGACCACCCCAGATCTTGTTCGTTGCGGTGCCTCCTTTCTTGCCAGCTACTTCTGTTCTGTGGGAACTCCTTGCTTCTTCTTGTTTTCATACTATATTGTGAGATCTTCCTCTCTTGTAAAACCAGCGTTTCTCGCTCACCTTGATGAGATTTTGGTTCTTAGGCTGGAGGAATTGCGGGGATTGGGGTTTTTCTTGTTTACTAATTCCGCCCCTACTTCCTGGAAAAGGCTCGGCCCGTGATAGTGTTGAAGCTGAAGTATATATAGCGGATAGATGTGATTTATATAGGGAAAAAAATACCACCCGAGTAAGCCGGGCTATTAGTAGTATAGATATATATATATATATAATATATATTATATAATAAATAAGGACTTTGTCATTGATAAGATGCAATTTGAAAGTAATAAATTGTATATATAAGTATATCATAATAAATATATATAAAAACAGTATATATATATATATATATAATAATAATATAAGACTATACTGAAGGAGAGTAAATATATATTAATTAGTGATAAGGTATTTATATCAGGCTGCGCGACTGCCATAACTTTTTAAACTCGTGCTCTTACTCTCGCCTCTCTCTTCTTCTCTATATATATATACATATTATATATATAGAGATAAATTAAAAATAGTGTATATCAAATATATTATAGGAATATATTATATATACTTATAGAGATAAATATTACGGTATACTAGAGGTAATATATGAAGTTTTTATATATATATATATTAAAGTACTTTTGAGGTATATTACTGCTAAAACTTTTTATGTAAAACGTTTCTATAGGGGTTTGATTCATGGGTTAACGAATATGTTGATAATATTTTATTAAAAATATAATAACGGCAGTTTTTTTATTTCCTAAAAAATCTACCATAGAAATGTTTCACTAATATTAATTTGGATTTTTTTATATTTGAAATTTTATTGTTATAAAAATATATTTTTTATTAATAATTAAAACGCTTTCTTACAATTGTATATAGTATATCCTGAAAACATTTATTTTAAACATTAGTTTATTCCTATATTAAAATAGTTGTTTTACTGTAAAATTCAGATCCACGGTCCCTGTCATCCCCGCCATCCCCTTTGGGTATGAGCTCCCCCGACATCTTTTAAAAAGGCGTTATAAAAGCGTTCATTTTTACAAAAGGGTCATTTTAGATTTTTCGTTTTAATTTGCATAATCTTTTATATCTTTAATTTTGCATTAATTTCAAAAAAATAAAAAAATTTTATCGTAACATTTATGAAATTTCAAAAATACATCGTTTCTTATAATGTTAACTCGTCTGAGCACGAGGAGCACCGATGGCAGGAGTTCCGGCCTTTGGATATACTTATATATATAATAATATATATAAATATATATATATATATAAATATATATATATAATATATATATAATATATATATATAATAATAATATATATAATATATAGTATATCCCCTATATATTATATAAAATGAGAGTCATATTATACTAAGTGAGGTATAGTATATATGAGAAATATATATTATATATATTATAGTGGTCTTTGCTTGATCTAGATAGCCTGGATCTGGAGTTTTTGAGGACCAGAAGAGAGAGTGTTTTTCTAAGTGTGCCAAAAAAACATATATTCTAAGTTTCAGAATAAAAGTTAAAAAGTTAAGTTTTGTTAAAATAAAACGAGACTAATTTAGTGCAATCACAGAGTTGTGAGGTTTAACCTTGAGGAAAAATTTTCTAAAGATGACCTGTTAAGACTTAAGTATTGGACCTTCATCATTTTGGAGTTTTATGCGAAACCATAAGTTTTGTGTCAGTTTTGCACTATAATCCCTGTCAGAACGTATCTTCCCTTTTACTACTAATCTCATATTCCGATGCATTATGTGAGACATATAATATATTGCGTTCGAGCACCTCATTATATTATATACTCATTCAAGGCTAAAACAGTGTATATAAAGAAATATGGATATATTTGTACCTTGATTAAAAGATATATAAATAAATACGGTATTAAATTAACAGATATATATAGAATTTTAAATCTTTTTAATTTATATTAGAATATATATATATATATATATATATATATATATATATTAAATATATTATATAATTAATATATATAATATTAATATATATTATAAATAATTAATATAATTATATATATATAAAATATAATGCAAGGCTTGACATATATTTTAAAAATTTCATATTCGTCCAATAATATAGATACAAAAATTACCCTAAACGAATAGTATATGGAAAATAGGTTCGAAACAAAAAAATTATTTTTGCACAATATAGTTACTAAATGTATGAATTATAGTTGATACTGATTAGATATAAATGAGTTTCACATTTAATTTATTTATAATTTTATTTATCCTCTTTTAAAATAATAAAAAAATTTTCTGGTAAACTTATAATTAACTATCTCACTTAATATATATTATAAAACATACTGCTTTTACGTCAATTTAAATATTTTACCGCCTATAAACAAAAGAATAACTATTATGGAAAGGTAAAGAATTGCCTCCTTTTTGGTATCGAACCACCACCTGAACATGTTTTGAATTGAGAACACATACTCGACCTCTACCTACTAGAGCCATCCTCCAACCACAAAAAGTTAGATTTCAGGAAACAGCTTTGAGCGAACGAGCTCCTCCGTCTCAAGGCGTTATACCAGGTTATAACTTCACCCTGTCCTTCAACTCGTTTCGAATTTGTTAAAGATTTCTATATATCTTCCCCGTTTAATATTAATTTTTTTTTATCGGTTAAATATAAATCTCCGGGTAAAAGCAAATGTTATATAGATGTATAAAATCTTTACGAAACAGACGAGGGTAAATAGAGACAAGGAGTGAAAATAACCCTTCAAGTTGTAGATAACGCTATACTGGACTAGGGAGCTACTCTTTCGCTAAATTAAAGCTGTTCCTGAATCTAACTTTTAGGGTAAACTTTAGAGAAAGATGAGCTCCAGTTGGTTAATAGTAGAGTCGTCTAAGATATGCGTTTCTCTAAGTTTAGGCAACATGCAGGTAGCGTTTCGACCCCAGAGGAGGCTAATTTTCTTTATCCTTCCGTGTTAAATTAGTATCTTTTGAGGTATATATGACGCGGTATACTTACCGTTATATTTATTTAAAATTAATAAATTGCGGGTTAAAAGCAATTTAATATTAGTAGCTAAGTAGGTAGTCTAACCTTTTTGGCTTTATCACCATTTACGCCAATTTTTTTCACAAGTGAGTTCAGAAATGCGCATGCAACTCATAATAGACATACATTAAATGTTTAAATTTTATATTATAATATATATATAAACATAATTATATATATAATCTAACATAATTTTTAACATAATTAAAAGGTAAATATAACTACATTATAATTTGCTTTACACAGTATAATTTTTATAATTTTTGTTATTAAATTATATATATTAAAAATATAATTATTTATATCAATATATTAAATATATTAAATAATTGTAAAATTTATATATATATTATTATATTATATATATTATTAATATATAATATATATATTATAATATATAATTATATAATATATTATATATAAATTACATATTAATATATATATAATATATTATATATATATATTATAATAATATATATATATAATATATTATATATATATATTATATACTATATATATATATATATATATATTATTATACTATATATATATATAATATATATAATATATATTATATATTTATATATATATATATATATATATGAGGTCAATGTAATTTAATTACCATGGCTCACAAAGAAAGCGGCCCACACTTGGTTTGAATAAATCTACCCTTAGGGTGGGCTTCCTGGATTTATACCCACATTTTAAATCAGGGGATGGCATTTTTAGTGATTTTTTTTGATTTTTTTTTAAAAAATCAATGTGATTTTTTTGATTTTTTCATTTTTTTTTATTTTTTTAGAATTCGTAACGTCACGCGGATAGTAATATATTATTTTGTAACTTGGCAATTATTTCTGTTGTGTAGTTACGAATCCAAAAGTTAACCTCTTTTTTTAATTTCCAAAGTATGAGATATAAATTCAAAATTTCACAAATTATGATTTATTTTTCCTTCTGAATCAAAAAAAAATCACCAAAAATGCCATCCCTGTTTTTAAAAAAAGATTGAAAAAATAGGTAATGGAGAAAAGAATATTCAGCCAAAAATAAATAAAAAAATAAATAAAAATATATCCAACCATTATTAATAGTCCTAATATTGGCCATTAAACAAAATCAATATTATAATGAAAATATTCACTCTGAAGATACAAGAAACCCTAGACGTTACTGCTTTAATAGATAGTTAGTAGTAGTGTGAGAATAAAAAATTCAAGAATGAGACACTATAAGCTCATGAGCAGACTTGTCACAAGTTGTCAGGATCATTGTTTTATGGACCATAAATAGGAAAATGTTGTATATAACTCACGTAATAAAATAGGGTAGTCCGTTTGGGATCAAATAATGAAATAAATATAATGTATGCGAAAGATTGCGGTAGTATATAGTAATATATATAGTATATATATATTATATATGATATATATATATAATATTTATATATATATATATATTATAATATATTATATATATATATAGTATAATATATATATTATTATATACAATATATTATATATTATTATAGGCGATCGGTATTCAAAAATTATAATTATGCAAATGGGAGTAGAGTATATTATAAGGTCGCCGTGACATATGTATAGTGAACTATGTGAGTGATATTATATGTAGTCAAATTATCGACATAAATTTTAGACATTTTGGAAAAGTGATGACCCTTTGGGTATATAGGTCCCTTCAAGGTCGTAGCAGTAATTTGAGTCATACTCGAAGTCTTGACAATTTACTGAATATAGTATATTGATAGTCTAGTACCGGTGAGTATAAATACGCCGGAGATCAATCGCTAAAGTAATTGCTTAGTGGTGTTTTCATCCAGTGTGGTTTTGGATTACTTCAATAAAATGATATGGCAAACGTGAAAACTTTGCAATTATAATTATTCTAGAAAAGGAAGAACGACATCTGGATTGAGAAACCATGTAAGCATTAAATACGAGGAAGAATATAAGAATGAAGAGCAAGAAAGAGATAGAAAAGAAAACGAGTAAAATGGGAAAGAATTTCCAATACGAGCTTTTAGAATGATGCTGATTGCTCTTGAAACTGATACATAAAATATAAAGATATGGGTCGCCATAAACATAAAGGATGATTAGCAAAATTGCAGAAATTATAGTAATGGAAGATCATCCGATTTCTCACATTTAAGAGCTTGGCTTTGTACGATTAAGGGGAGACTTCATAACTAGACCCCCTACTTTTTGAAGGCAAAATCAAAATTTTCCCATTTTTTTTTTATTATCTAAATTAGTAGAAAAATTCCTCCTGAACATCATGGTGTAATTATTTTTTGGAAATTCTAAATGGTTTTTTAGATACAGAAATTTATTTAGAGAGGTGTCGAACTAAAAAATTCCAATTCCAGTCAAAATTGCAATTCCAGGTTCAGGATCAAAAATGTTTTATTTTTAATAGCACAATTTTTTTTTTTTTTTTTTTTTTGCAATTTCCAACCCAGGCTCCAGCTTTTACTCGGTAAAATAGGTGAAGTCGAAGTCGGAGCCGGAGCTTGAGCCGGAGCCGGAATCGGAGCCGGAGGTGGATCCTGGGTATAATTTTTATCAAGAATTTTTTTTTTAGGTAAAAAAATTTGTTACCAAAAGAAGTACTGATCAATTTTCAAATGGTGGAGAAACCTTAGTCGGAAACGGGACCGGAGCCGGAGCCGAAGCTGGAGCCGGAGTCGGAGTCGGAGCCGGAGCCGGAGCCGGAGCCGGATTCTGGGTATAATTTTTTTCAATAAATATTTCTTTAGGTGAAAATATATTGCCAAAAGAAGTGTTGACAATTTTCAAATAGTGTAGAAACCGGAGCCGGAGCCGGAGCCAGAGCCTGGGCCGGAGCCGGGGCCGGAGCCGGAGCCGGAGCCTGGGTGTAATTTTTTTCAAGAAATATTTTTTAGGGGAAAAATAGATTGCCAAAACAAGCACTGGACAATTTTCAAATAGTGCAAAAACCTTAGCCGGGAGCCGGAGCCGGAGCCGGAGCCGGAGCCGGAGCCGG
>JABUQX010083409.1:7500-20000 GCA_015478945.1 Trachelipus rathkii | reverse complement strand
AAAAAAAAAAAAAAAAAAATAAAAAAAAAAACAAAATCTATAAACTGTTCTCACTGCAATAGATGGATCCATAAAAACAAATGTTCCCCTTTTATGATTCTGCTCTATGAAAACCGCACATGGACTTGCTTCATTTGTAACCCCCCCCCCCCCAACAAGGTTCCCACCACCAAACAACTTTAAAAACAATAATTTAACAATAAAAATTCTGCAGATTAAAGTAAATGGCTTAAACAACAAACATTCAAAAATTCTTGCTTTCTTTCCTTTACAAACACAACATTGACATAACTCTAATCCAAGAAGCTCACATACCACACAACACCCCAAGAGCACAATGTTTTATGAATATGACCATTTATTCAGACACTCAATTAGAAAACCATACCTTATTAATACTAATCAAAAACAACCTTTCATACTATAACACTACTCCAGAAACCATTAACCTATTTAACCTATTAAGCGACCATGTTCTCAGCATCCAATCATTTTCCACACTCATCAATAATATTCCACAGCATATTAAAAATATACATCCCCATCCCGCATCCCAACATTGCCCGAACAACTACAAACCCAACTTAAATCCCATCAATACAATAATTAACAATTTAATAATAGGGGGCGACTTCAACGCCCATCACAAAGCCTGTTACATGGAATACCTGACAGATAATCGTGGAATTTACATTCTCGATGAACTAGATACCTTAAATATTCTAAACTTCAACAACCTTCCCATCCGAATTCCTCCACAAGCACACCAAACCCAAAAATCCCCAGAAATCACTTTCTCCTCTCCTTCTCTCTTCTCCAACATAACTTGGAACACAGAAATAGGTCTCCCACCAGACCACGCCTCGATAATAATAACATACACAACAACAAAAATACCAAACCCAAAAATAATTTCAACATTTACAAACTACAAAAAGGCAAATTGGCAAAAATTCACCCAATGCATAGAAACACACCTACCCCAACTAGAAATCAACAACTCCCACTCCCTACATAAGGCCATAGATAATCTCACCAAAGTGATACATAAAGCCTCCAATCTCTACATACCAAAAATCCATAAGAAACACTACAATCCCTCATTAACACCTGAAATTTACAACCTGATAAAACAAAGAAATAGCAATACTACATCAGATAATTTTTATTGCAGATCTAACAGCCCAAATCAACTCCTTAAACACACAGATCTCTAATCTCATCTCCACCCATAAAACAAAATTAAAAAAAAAAAACACTTAACTGACAACATGGGGAAGCCCGTAGAAAAAGAACAAGGCAGGTAATAAAACGTTTTTACAACTCCGAAAACAATTCCCACAACACAAGAAATCACTTCGCTAATCAAAACCTTAAAAAAATCCCCAGCCTCTGGCCCATACAACATTTCTAATCTTCACATTAAACACTTTGGACCAACCGCCATTTCATTTATTGGAAATATTTTCAACAAATTTTGGACACTCAACTATATTCCTTCATACTGGTAAAAAACAATAATCATATCCAAATTAAAAACCTAGAAAAGACCCAACCTTCCTTCCTTATACTTACCCATATCCCTCCTTTTCTCCTTATGTAAACTGATGGAGAAGATCATACTCACCAAAATCCATCCCCATTTTCACTCCCCAAATCACCAACATGTCTTCAAAAAAAAAAAAACTCACTCCACCTCAACAGCTCTAACAATCATCACATAAAACATCATAAGCGGATTAAACAAAACACCATCCCATGGAACAATACTCCTAGCTATAGGCATTAGTAAAGGCTTCGACACAATACCCAGACACATTCTCATTCAAAAAATCCTAAACTTACCGTTTTCTAACAATTACAAAAAATGGCTATCTAATTTCGCATATGGACGCACTGCACAGGTGTCCAGCAAACATCAAATCTCAAATACCGTAAAACTGAGCCACCCTGTCTCCATTGGTATTTAACCTCTTTAAGCTTATATCCCAACCCCCCAACCTCCCAATTCAAAACTTATAACCTATGCAGATGACATAACCATAACCATATCAGACCCCTCAATACCCATCTCTACAAATCATACTCAGACCTACCTGAATCGTCTAGAAGCTTGGTTATCTTCCAACAGAATGTCGGTCTCGGCCGAGAAATCATCTATAACCTTGATTATCACTGAAAGACATCAATCATCACTGCACCCGCTAGTAAGTCTAAATAACTTTACCATCCCCCAAAACAAAACACCTAAGATACTCGCTGTCACATTTACACCTCACATTCAAAGCATCACAACCACAACAAATATAAAATTAAATGTCCTACGTACTCTAGCTCAACACAGCTTCAGCAATGAAACAACCACACTGACAACTACATACAAACATTTAATAAGAATTACAATCAACTATGGATCAACAGTCTAGTGCCCTCAAACGTCAGCTGCCAATAGAATCAAAATACAAGGAATACAAAACACCGCCCTTCGAACAATCGCGGCTGTCTGAAACAAAAATTCTCCCCACTTAAAATCATTTAGTCATGATAGGAACACAATTTTACACCAAGGCTCTCGACCCGACCCAAACATGTCACATTTAACTACAAGACCACACTATACATCGATTATAATCCCATTCCTCTTCCGCCGCCCTCTATTGCGGCGAACTTTTTAGAGCCATCTCCTTCCTCCTAACAGCTAATCTCTCTTAAAGCGTATTCACACATACTTTACACAGCAATACCTCAACAATTGCCAGCCAAATCATCTCATAAATCCCCACCCCCTGAAATATCAGCAGCACAAAATACACTCGCACCAAAAATTGAAATGTCCCTCTCTAGCTAGACTGAGAACTGGGGATCACCCGGATCTCCAGAGATACAGACGCAGGTTTCAACTCCAAGACACAACCTCTCCACTCTGTCGTAAATGCCAAATAGAGGCTCAAACAGTTGATCACATCCTTCTGAGGTGTCCCCACTCACTCCCTACAGAACACTCCATCAGATTTCCTCCCTGAGAGATCCGTGGCTCCGCCTGGTGGAGGTTTCTGGGATTATGGAGATGACATGGCCCCCCCATATAAGGGTGGCCCTGGGCCAATAAGATATATATATATATATATATATAATATATCATATTATATATATTATATATAGTATATATATATATATATATATATATTATATTATATAATTAATATATAATATATATATATAGAGACCTGGACATATATTATATATATATATATATATGTAATATATATATATATATTGCTCAAAGTAATTGTTTAAATTTTTCTTTTTATCATAGTTAGATCTTCTTTTCTTACAATGAATTACAGAAAATATTACAGAAAAGTGAACATTAACTATTTTTTTTTTTTGGAATATAAAATGTATTGATTTTAATTTTTAATTATCTATGTTTTTTATTACAACATGTTATTATATTATTCTTTTTATGAAATAATGTTTGTTTATTAGAATATAATTTTATTTTTTTAGAATACTATTTGCTGTATTTGCTAGATTTGTAAATACCTCTGATTTTCGTGCATCTAAGATTTCGCGGTCTTTTTTGTCTTAGGCATTTTATTGTTTTATGCATTTTGACCAAAAATTTTGTAAAACATGGTTTGATTTTAGGTGTACTTGAGAAATATGCAAAGTGTAAAAATAATGCATTCGCCGGCAAGTCAGCGAATAGTTTGTATACAGTAAAAACCTAATGGTTAATAAAATATTAACCAAGTCTTCAGAGTACATTCATACTACACCCGTGAAAGTGGATTGGATTTACAAGTGAACAGAAGAAAAGAAATAACTCCTTTGATTTTGAATATTGTAATAATTAAATTAATTTTAATTCTTAAAAAAAACAGAGATTATATTATATATACTATATATATATATTATCTTTGTCTTTTAGATAATTATTTATATACATTACTCTTTTTAGCCTCTAATATTGTTCATATATATATATATATATATATATATATAGTATATATATATATTATATATATATATATATATATTAGCATAATCTCAGGTTGGGGTGGTCAGAGGCAAATCAGATTTAATGATGGAAAAAATTCAGTTTCGAATTAAAGTTATCCATGTCGTGATACACGGGGTTTGGATTGCCAAAGTCAAAATTAGTGTCGTAAATAAGGGTATACGAGAAGTATTCCAAACTTTAGAAATCAGTAGAGGACATGACAGAATGAACATAGCAGCTATATTGAGAAGTGATTATAGAATGTGTGTAAATCACACGAGTTCTCATTCTCAAACTCTCGGTTTTTAGCAAGGTTGATCTATGAAAGTGATGATATCTAGACTATGTTGTTATATTCATGCTTTGCAAACGGGCAGGAACTGCTTAGGAAAATTATTGCCTTATTTTTATGTATACATACACAGGTATTCCCAACTTATATAACAAAACTGCTTAGGAAAGTTATTGTCTTATTTTTATGTATACATACACAGTTATTCGCAACTTATATAACAAAATGTATAATATGGTTAATCAATTATAAGATAACTACTTTGACCATTGTAGGTTGGTAAGGTATGTCGAATGGAGAAATAATTATAACAATAATAATTGACTAGAACATTAATATAATTTTCACTCTTAAATTAAAAGTGAGCAGAGAAACTGAATTTGAATAGGAAGCTATGATTGGCTCTAACTAAAAAAGTGACGTCAAAAGACTTGGAAAGGCATAGATGAGCAGGTCAATGAGACCTTGCGATATAGCGGCCGTAGGATGTACCTAACATCCTTAGGGGAGTGATTAGAATTATATTATATTTAAATGGAGTAAGTTGAGCTGTTCTCTTCTGTTATAATAAATATTTAATAATGAGGGAGTGACCCTATAAAGTTATGCAAGAATATCAATTGTCTGTGCCCCCATAAGGTGATTCATTATTAGCAATGATCGAGTACTTATTAATTTGTAACTAGGATTAAGGAAAATAAATATTTCAATATAATAGAGATCTCATTGCAAACCAAGATTCCCTAGTACAAAGAGTAAAGCGAGAACAACTGCTTTACAACTGTCTTCTATTGTCATAGTATAAATATATATTTATACTATGCTACAGGTGGCTCAACATATATTTATACTATGCTACAGGTGGCTCAACATATATTTATACTATGCTACAGGTGGCTCAGCGGTGGAGCGACAGAGTAGCGAAGTATAGGGTCCGGGTACGATCCCTCGTCCTGATCCTAGGTAGCAATTCCTAGAGAAATTGCTCTCCTCCCTCTCCTTGAATAGGGTTATGCCCGTGAGGTGTGAATTCATTTCACTTCACTGCACCTAGAGTCCAAGTTCTGAAAAATTACCGATGTTGTTGATGTTAAAATATGTTGATGATGATGTTGATGAAGATGTTGAGGATGTTGTTAAAAGATGTTGTTTATTTACTTTACGATTTTTAATATTTTGAAAGTGTTTTTGAAATCAGAAACTTGTTAAGTTGATGAAAGTTGTTAATATTGTGACCCTGATATTCATACTCCATTTATTGGACAATAAATAATTGGCAATATATTAATCCATAAATGAACTTTACTGCTTTCCTACCTCTATGTAACCCAGGGCTAAAGTAAATGTTTAAGGAACAAAGAGCCCTCTATGCAACCCAAGTTTCCAGTAAACGTTTAAGGGACAAAGTCATAAAGAAACAAAGGTGAAAATCCTCGCTCAGAAAAAAAGAAACACTTTCATTTTGTTTACTATTGAGTAACTGAAGAGTATGCGATTATGATATTGTGCATCAATTCTTCTGTGATTTGGCTTTTAAAAAAATACAGAACATGTTGAAGTAATCAGAGTACACTTTTTTTAATTTTTTCCTTTTTTTTTTTTTTTTTTTTTTAAATAATTTTAATGCTAGATAGATTGAATCAGTCTGAAGGAAGCCAGCGGAATATGGTAGTAGATTTCCCATTTTCCAAATATTTATTTATTTTATTCATTCATTGACATTGAATCTCATCCCCTCCATTCTTAAGTTATTAGAGAAAATCTTCTTCAATCTTACTGCAGAGAGAGAGAGAGAGAGAGAGAGAGAGAGAGAGAGAGAGAGAGAGAGAGAGAGAGAGAGAGAGAGAGAGAGAGAGAGAGAGAGAGAGAGAGAGAGAGAGTAGGAGACTGTGTGGAAAGACGTGTCTCAAAAGTCCTTCTCAATGGAGGAGTTATGCGACCAGGGAGTTCAGAAGAGCAGTTTCCATTGTGATAGCGATATTATAAAGAAAGTAAGGCAACAATTCGACGTTCAGAAAGAAACCGAACACACACACACACACACTACAAACCCAATAATAATAATAATAATAATAATAACACACACACAATTGCTACTACTACTACTACTACTACTACTACTACTACTACTACTACTACTTTACTAATAATAATAATAATAATAATAATAATAATAATAATAATAATAATAATAATAATAATAATAATAATAATAATAATAATAATAATAATAATAATAATAATAATAATAATAATAATAATAAAAAAATAATAACAATAATAATAATAATAATACAAACACATAATAATAATAATAATAATAATAATAATAATAATAAATATACAGTTATATAACTACTCATACGACAACTACTACTACTACTACTACTACTACTACTACTACTACTACTACTACTACTACTACTACCACTATCAATAATAATCATACAGAAATACACACATACTCACACACAATAATATTAATATACACACACAATAATAATAATAATAATAATAATAATAATAATAATAATAATAATAATAATAATAATAATAATAATACACATTATTACTACAATACTACTACTACTACTACTACTACTACTACTACTACTACTACTACTACTACTACTACTACTGATAATAATAATAATAATAATAATAATAATAATAATAATAATAATAATAATAATAATAATAATAATAATAATAATAATAATAATAATAATAATAATAATAATAATAATAATAATAATAATAATAATAATAATAATAATAATAATAATAATACACACACACACACACAGTAATAATAATACACCCTCCTTCCTGATAAAATTCATTTTCTTTTCCTAGTATTAAACAAAAATTCCTTTCTTACATCTTCATTAATTTTCTTCTCTCTTCTTCAATCTTTCTCGTCTTCTGTTCTACCGGAGACCTCTTTCTTTTATTTCACTTTTGTCTAATTCTAGAACCCTTTTTTTCTACGTTATCATACGTTTTAAATGTTTAAGGGGTGATCCAAATTATATTTTACTCCTTGGTTGCATTAATCCCAATATGCTCTTTAAAATTTTTACTTCCTTTTCTACATTTTTCAGATGGTCTCATTTTACTAACAACATAAATTCTCTTTCAAGTTACTCATTTTTCTAAAAAGGGAAAATTATTGCCATGCAAACACTTTATACAATTTAATTCTTCATTTATCACAAAAAAATTAAAATCGAGTCACGTGATCTTCGCTCAAAGGAGGATAGGAGGAGTAAGTATAGAACGAAGTTTAGAAGAGCAGAGTCTATAAATAGATTAAAGATAGTCAGTACATTAGTGTGGGTTCATGAAACAGAAAGCTCTAGACTCCAGTTCACCAAGAAAAGTTATAGGAATCAGTGTTTCAAGCTTACGATACCGGGTTAGTAAGATTGATATTTTTCGATGTGATGCTCAAACTAGTTTACACCGTTGTCATTCAAGAAGTTTAGAGGGGAAACCCCCAAGCAAGCCCAACCTAACGCAAATTTCTCAGGTAGGCCACAGGAATAAGCCATAAAGTGAGTAAGGTTATATACTGAAGGAAAAATAGGCGACGGCATAAAAGTTTACAGAACAGATGTTGCTGAAAGAGATCCACAAAGAGTATGTCTGGAATTGCAGATCTTTGCACAAAATTTGTGCGAAAACACGACACTCCTTGTGCGTGCTACAAGGGAGTGCCAAGTGTGGTGGAATGCTACAAGTTAACTACCTCATGCACCTCCCGTTTTGGTACCAATAAAAAAGAAATAGAGGCCAATGTAAAGTCGCGAAATAAAGATCTGGTGCTACTAAAAATAAAGGACAATAGGAGGATGCAAATTTATCACCTTCACTCCAGATGTGAAATCAGTAAGCCAAACAAAAGCGTATAAATCCTTTATACAGTTGGAGTAGCTATGCGGAAGTAAAGAATTCTCGTAACCGGCATATAATCACCAGCTTCTTCGAATCATTTTAAATTAACAACAACAATCTTAACAGCCGACTCTTCTGAAGTAAACACATTTTTTAGCCGATTGTGAACTTCTAAAGCTTACAGGAATTTCACATTGCTTATTAATTTTTCTGTGAAATTGGCTTTTAGAAAAAAAGCCGATATATTTTTCAGTGATCGAAGAAATACTCTTTATTCCTAGTTTTATGATTTTAACTTAATTGCTAGATAGAATGGAGCCAGATACTAAATGAAGATTACAGCTTCAGGGGAATATGGTAGGTAGTATATTCCCAGTTTTCCAATAAATTCTACATTTACTGAATATCACCCATAATAAAGTACTGAGAATGCTTTTTATTTTATTTGGTTAGCTAGACAAGATTCCATTCTTAAGTTATTCGAGAAATCTTTTCCTTCCATCTTAGACATCAATTAGTTGTTAGTGGATGTAACAGACAGAACCTTAAAAGTCAGGCTAGATAAGTTAATGTTGCTCAAAAACAACAAATAATCATATGGAAGAGTGTTACAGCAAAAGTATATTTTTAATTATTTGGTCAAATATCTGTGAAGAACAAGCATGAAATTTTGTTGAAAGAACAGTCACGTGATCCACACTCAAAGGAGGAGGCATGCGAAGAACAGAAGTTCAGAAGAACAACAGCAGTGTCCACAATAACAGCTATATTATCTGGAAAGTAATGCAACGGTTTCGTGACTAGAAATAGATTAAAGAGAGTCAGTACAGTACACGAGGATATTCGATGTGATCCCCAGACCAGTATATGCCTTTGCCTTTCAAGGTGGCCAAGTCCAGACAGAAGGAAACCTTTCCGGTGGGCTGAGAAGCAAGCTTTAAAGCGTGGATGATTAGAATCTGAAGGAAAAACAAATGATGGCAAAGAATTCCACAGAACAGAGGTAACTGGAAAGAAGAATGCACACACAGCAAGTCTGGAGTTTTCAGTCTCCATGTGCTATGAAGGCATCAAAACGATGGTGGAATGATAGAGGTTAACTTCCTTGATCAGCTGCTGTTGTAGTACCTGTAGAAAAGACTAGAGGACCACTTTAAGGTCTCAAATATAAAAGTTCAAAAGAATTAGAGTGTAAGGAACAATTTCTTAGTCTTTTAACCTTAGACTCAACCCTATCCAAAAGGAGGATGGGACTAGAAACCCTCTAGATGTGAGAACAGAATTAAGGCGACTATACAGTTTTGAGAACCTGTGCCGAAGAAAATAATCTTTGAAGTCGCCTTTACAACCAACCCTATACAACCCTAACATCTTACTCATCTTTTTAGATATTGTGAGCATCTGAATTCCAATGTTTGTAAAATATGATTTATTAATTTATTAGTTAATTATTAATTAATTAATTATTTTGTTAATTAATTCTTCAGTTAGTTTTTCAATAATAGAGTTGCTTTATTATCCTAATAACTTCTTACCAACAAAGAAAAAGAAGCTTAGTTAGTTAGAGTAGCGACAAGAACAATCAAAAAAATCACAACAATCTTCATCAATCTTGAAGCGATGAAGAAGAAGCTTGGAACGAACAGCACATATTCAATAGCAGATCATAAAAATAAGCCCCATCTCTCACTAATCTAACTAATATCAGCACTAATAACAAAAACCACATCAATAATAATAATAATAATAATAATAATAATAATAATAATAATAATAATAATAATAATAATAATAATAATAATAATAATAATAATAATAATAATAATAATAATAATAATAATAATAATAATAATAATAATAATAATAATAATAATAATAATAATAATGAAAGCTAGAGTACAAAGTAGGGATGCCCGATATCTAAAAAATATCGATAAATCGATATATCGATATTTTAAAAAATATCATATCGCCTTCGATATTATCGCCAGAAAATATCGGTAATCGATATATCGATATTTTGAATATATTATAAACCGATTATAATTTGATATTATAATCGAATATAACTATATATATTTTAATATATATATATTTTTATATAATATATATATATATATATATATATATATATATATATATATATATATATATATATATATATATATATATATATATATATATATATATATATATATATATATATATATATATATATATCCTCCAGATTAGGCGACGCACATAGTTAAAAAACAACGATAGCTACACTAAAATTGAATACATTTTTGGAATCAGGGGCAAAATTTCAGTTATGAAAAGTACAAAAAAAAAATTAAAACTAACATAAAATAAAAAAATAAATAAATAAAGTTTTAGGGATGTACGATGTTTTTTATTTTACAACGGCAGAAATGATGATGTTAACAGATTTATTTGCATTCTTAAACAATGAGCAGTTGTTAGGTATTTTACAATATTACGGTTTAATACTAACCTATATATATATATATATATATATATATATATATATATATATATATATATATATATATATATATATATATATATATATATATATATATATATATATATATATATATATATATATATATATATATATAGAATATATATATATATATATAGATAAATAATAATTTATCCGATCTCCCATCCTCGTGTATCATCAATTGATGGTTTATATCCATATATATATATATATATATATATAAAGAGTAGTATATATATATATATATATATATATATATATATATATATATATATATATATATATATATATATATATATATATATATATACTCTCACCTCAGAGAGAGAGAAAGGCTTTAATTTATAAATATGAAGCAGACGTATGTACAGAAGAAAAGAAAAAGTGGTAGAAATGGAAAAAGGATCTTCACTCTTAAGGTCTTCCAACTTTCAAGTTTCCAACTCCAAGAGGTTGAGGACTGAAGTTGTGCTAGAAAGCGTTGATGTTGGATCTTGAGGAACTGGGGGTGTTTTTGACTTTTTGTGGACGAGTGAATAAATTAAATAAGAAAATCGCGTTTCACTAGAAAATTAAACAATAATCATAAAAATCACTTTTTTTCGTATTTAAAATGAAAAATAACTATTATGTATTAATGAAGCTAGGAATCTTCAAAATGATTTCTTATTTAAGTACAAAGTAAATATTGATTCTAACAACGAAATTAATTTAAATTGGATTGTAGACAACTGATACTTGGACGACTCTGGAAGTCTGGATCTTAAGAAAATCTATTAAATTTTAGTAATAAAATGAAATAATATTTAAGAAGTTCGAACTGGATGCCAGACGAATTATCATAAGAAAAGCTGTAGTGATGTACCCCCAAATACTAACTTTTAGTAATAGCTATTATAAAATCATTAATTTAGTTAATTACATATTTAAGCGAAACAATCGTAATCGCTAGTAGATGATTAGACTAGTCGGTACTCGGTATGTTAACTGTAAACCAACTCACAGGAGTCCTGTTCTGGTATTAGATTTCTGCAATGATTATCTTCGTCCACACTGACACTGAACACACTCCACAGAGCTACACGTAAATCAGGGTCAGGCTGGTCTCGAGTGGACTGCAAAGTCTTTAACAGTCTCAGAATAAATAAATAAATTATAAAATATTTCATGAAAAAAGGAAAATAAAACTGATAGCTATTTTTAATTCCTTTCCTTTTATTCAATGTAATATACATATTTATATATTTTTTTTTATATATATATATATATATATATATAATATATATATATATATATATATATATATATATATATATATATATATATATATATATATATATATATATATATATATATATAAATATATATATTACAAACCCAATACTTAATATCATCTAATGCACCTAAAAAAGACTCAACTGGATTGATATGCTCGGAAGTCAACCTATTCCTTTCATTTGAGCAAACATTGCTTAATAATGATACTGTTCGTTCTAACGACTGACGTCGCATTTACAGGAAGATATTTCATTGCTAACATAAAACATAGCAGGGAAAGTATTTTTATTATCATTCCAAAATTTTATTGGGTCGCATTATCCACTTGATCACTGAATTACTGGATAGTGATTAGTGAATATTCAGAAGACAATTTGACTATGCGGTATGTGCCATAGTCGATATCCCTCTCCCTATTTTTGGCTCTGAAAATCTAAACCCAAATATTTCGGGTTTATTTTATACAATGACATTGGGATCGAAGGAAGAACGTAGAATATGGGGAAAAGAGAGTTTCATCA
>JABUQX010083409.1:2500-5000 GCA_015478945.1 Trachelipus rathkii | reverse complement strand
TCCCTCTTTCTCCTTTCAATAAAAGATTTCCGACTGTTGATGATGCCTTTGCTTCTTCCAGAAAGTATCTCGGCAGCGGAAGCTTGCATCCCGCAGTCTTCCTCAGGCAGGCGGTCGGCAACCTCTTGGTGGTTGCGCACAAGCTAACCGCGAGAAGAAGAAACTCTACAGGCAATACAAAAGACCCGTACCACCCCAAACATGATTATTTTTAAAGCAGCTGCGGCGAGATTTCGGCGAATTAATCGCCAAACGCGTAAACAATTTTTTCGAACTTACATATTAACTCCACAACTCCCCTTCCTTTAGTGTGGAAAGTTATACAGAAAATATCTCGTCGATCTAATAACTCCTCACCACAATCCTCCGTTATGGGCCTGATATAACTGATACGATCTCCACTCCTGCGGTGGTAGCGGATGCATTA
Organism: Trachelipus rathkii; assembly: GCA_015478945.1. Lineage (NCBI taxonomy): Eukaryota > Metazoa > Arthropoda > Malacostraca > Isopoda > Trachelipodidae > Trachelipus > Trachelipus rathkii. The sequence continues at coordinate 4,573 of JABUQX010083409.1, read as the reverse complement.
GGGTTATAGCTTTGCTAGCCATTCGAGTTCATTCCGCTACACTGAAGCTAAGCCTTTCAAAAATTGAGAACTGACACAGCACTGCCAGACTTTTCAACAGCCAAAGGGGAAGATCATACCTGGCAACCGTCTTTTACACTTGCAGAGTATCAAACTGTACTCACTGGCGAGTAGCAAAGATGGTGCTCTTGGTCCACAGATTACGATTTCGTATATCGTCTGTCACATACATCCCCTCAGCAAGCATCAGCATTTTGCTGATCTATATAACAGAATCTGATCGAATCCTCTTTCCATCTATTTGGACTACAGCTATTGTAATTCCTATCCCCAAACCTGGGAAAGATCCGAAGCTGGCGGTAACCAAAGACCAATTTCACTGACCTGCCATACCTAAATTAATGGAGAAAATGCTCTTCAGGCCGCTTTCTCCTGTTCTGAGAGTCGCTGTTAAACTTCCAGTTTGGCTTTCTTGAAAATCGTTCGACCGCGGACCTTGTTAAAACTAGACCATGACATCCGGGAAGCCTTCTCAACTGGTGGGATGTTCTCTTGGCGTCTTCTTTGACCTCGAAAAAGCTTACGACACAACGTGGAGAACTGATCCCCTTAAACTCCATTCGCTCGGTTTTCGTGGACACTTCCTCTTTTCATTAAATGTCTTTTGTCAATCCATCCATGTTCGGTGCTCTTCTATTCTGTCACGCCATTTTACTCTCTTGATGAAGGCGTTCCGCAGGGTAGTATTCTTTTTAAGTGTACTACCATTTGCTCTCGATTTAATGATATTGTTACTTCTATTCCAGCGACTGTCAATTTTTCTCTCTATATGTCGATGACTTAGCATTATACATAGCCGGTGCCAGGCTGCCCTTTCTCGAACGGCAACTTCAATTAGCTATTGAAAATATTTCACAGTGGGCTAGCTCCCATGGCTTCCATTTTTCTCCCACCAAAACCTCAGCAGTGCTTTTTAAGAAAAAAGGGAATCGAAGAATCTTGCCACCTTCTTCCAGCGAACTTAACCTTATATGGTTCGCCCATTCCTGTACCTTCACAGGTCAAATTTCTAGGGCTCATTCTAGATGACCACTTAACATATGCACCGCATATTAAACACCTAAAAACAACTTGTCATCGCACCCTTGACCTGTTACGTCATCTCACCTCAAAATCTTGGGGTGCTGATCGCAAGTCCCTTTACGTCTCTTTACGTAGCTCTAATCCGATCGAAACTGGATTATGGCTGCGTGTATATGGTCAGGCCTCCATAACACTACACCTGTTAGATCCCATCCAAAACGAAGGGATCCGTATCTCCACTGGAGCTTTCGATCGTCCCCCAGGTGAGCCTTGAAGTTATCCAATATGATGCCACTCTCTCTTCGAAGAGAATACACCATGTGTACAAGTTATCTCTGTTAACCCCAATACCGTTCACAAGCTCTGACACTGATTCTGTACCTCAGAACTTAATTACTGGCCATTTGCAAAGACGGTTCATAACATCTTTAATTTCCTCAACATCCCTTTTCAAAAGGTGCTGCCTTTTTCTTTTGACGAAGGGTACACACCTTGGCTATTTCCCTCTCCTACCATTTGCTTGGCTCTGACATCTCTCTCCAAATCTAGCCATCCTGCTGCCCTGTTAAAAGCATCATTCCTGTCTCATGTTCATTCCGCAGTTCACGGTGGATTTGCTCCAGTGTTTACTGACGGCTCTAAACAGGGGAGTGTGGGCGCTTCTGCTGTCTTCCTGACCAGGCAACCCTCTCCCATACCCCTTCCCCCTATGTCACCCTTACAGCAGAGAGTTAACGGCCATAATGACTGCCCTTCTCGAATTCTAATCCTTAACCACAAGATCACTCATATGTCGTTTATTCAGATTCGCTTAGCGCGCTGCAAGCTTAAAACCTCTTATTCTAAAAACGCAATGGTATCAGCTGTGCAACAATTCGGCTGTTCCACTCCCGTAAGAAACAAATTATTTTATGTTGGACCTCTCATGTAGGGGTAACTGGCAATGAAATCGTTGGACAGAGAGGCCAAAATGGCCGCCCTCTCTTCTCT
>JABUQX010083408.1:0-37496 GCA_015478945.1 Trachelipus rathkii | reverse complement strand
CAGTTTCGACCTTCCAAAATTAATGGTCATTCTTAGTGTGTCGGCACAATCGTTAGGCTTCTTACTATAAAAGGATCTAATTTCCTGTTGATTGAATGAAGAACCAAACAAATAAGAAAGACGTAAATAGATAGTATTGTGAATTAAGGTATAAACATGAGGTCATTTTCATCTTTCTCTTATTGTTTCGCGTTTTTTTATTATAGAAGTTCTAAAGCATATGTTCACAATCTTGGTTACGCTTGGAAAGGGATCCTGTTCACTTTTGACTTCTTAGGATAGATTAATATTTCTCAAAAAAATGATGTGTGAGTGTAGCGCCCGCTCTATCTCTATGAATAACAAGAGTACCAATAGGTTAAAAAATAGGTGTTGGTATTTTATATTAGATTTTGTAATTATTTATCTCAACAGCTTCTCTGATGTTTGCCTTGCTTTTCATTCGAGGTATCCTTATATTGACGTTTTCGTTCATCTTCCAATATATGGCTAATTATTTGAGATAATTGAATGTATAATATGTTATTGTTATCTTGTGTGTGTGATTAATGCTTCTTTAGATGTTGTCACCACACTTTAAATGTTCGTCAACATATTATATAATAGGTTTTTACATTCTATTTCTCGTAGGGTGGGACTCATATGTATATAATATGTATCACAGAATTAAAAAATCTGGGAGTATGCATCTCTTTTTTAATATATTTATAACGTCGCATGATACATCTATACATGCAATTCTAAAACTCTAGCAAAAACTTTTTGATAAATAATAATAATCTTCGATCAAATGACTAAACTTGCAAATCTGAAAATATAAGGACATAACGTAGCACACTCTTCATACCCCCACCCATTTTGGCATCGAGAAGTTACATAAGTCACCGGTTTGATACTTCTAACGGTTGATCATGCGGTGGATCTTATTAATAGCGGCTTTATCTGATGTCTCTCTGATAATTGGGTCAGTTCCAGATTTTACATTTTTCTTCACGTTTTTGACTTCAGTCTATTAGTTATCAGGTGAAAAGCAGATAGTGGCAGATAGACTTTGGGCTAATTTCTAAAATTATATGGTTGGTAATATTTTCTTTTTTTTTTCATATTGATTAAGTCACTGGCAGTTTAACTGCTTCTTTACAGGTTTACCTACTTTTTTTATTCATATATGATTTAGATCTGAAAGTTCATTTTGTATATAAATTAAATAGTTCATGTATAGGGAGTTTAAAGATTTCTTTGCATATTGTTAAATTTACTCGTTATTTAGAGGGTCTTAGCTTTATACATATAAATGTAAACTCTCTACGTTAGAAAGATTTATCTTTTCCTTATCTAACAACATAGTTTTTTTCATAGGGTTTTAATAAAGTGGACAGTAGGTTAACGTGTCATTCCAAAACACGGCTACTCACATTTTGATCTTGTATGCGATTCAAATTAAAGATGTGGTTGCCGTTTTGCGCAAAGGAGTATTCTCGGCTATTTTCGCTCAATCAAACAGCCATCTCCATAGTAAATTAACTGCGCTTCATACGAAGAAGGATTTCATCCTGCGAAAAGTCTGTTTATGTATAAAATAAAGGAGTGAGATACGCGAGTGCTCTTATTCTGTGGGTTCTGTGGACGATGCTTTAGGCAAAAGGTAATATTTCACTGTATGTTGGCCAGGAAAGTTTTCCGCCCTTTCCTTAGCTTTCTTCTTAGAAATGGCTCATCTGACTTTAGATATACCAATTAACTACGTTAATAATTCAATTTAACGAGGTGTGTTTGGACCCTTAAGCTCTCTATTATCAGCGTGTAAAATAAAGGTTTACCACACGAGTCAATTTCAATTCTGCTCTGTTAATAATATTTGGGGGATCTGTGCTAATAATTTTGTAAAGGCACTTCTACTCTTTCTCGAGATATATTTTCATCATTTTCAATTATATAGAATCTATGACATCCACAGATAATGATTTGCTATCAAGAATATGTCTCTATGCTATCTTTATTCTGTTTATGGCATCCAGATACTGGATGAGTCTAAGATCTGATTGTCTAGTGTTTTTGCGATACCAAGAACGAATGAATAATTTATGTGACCCAGGTACTGGTCTACATCGCGGCTTCTTCTGGGATACAAAAAAAACAGTAGAAATTATAAGATACGCAAGTTCGTTTATTGTAATTCTCGGTATGCTCTTTCGCAATGGTGAAAGGAGATGTATATACTATTTTAACAACATCTCACTGTGTGCGCATCTTCAAATTAAAGATTGTTGATGAGGACTTCCTCTTCTCCTTAGTGAACTGATCTATATCCAAATAAGGGTTACCCGGCCTTCATAGTCTAAGTGTCATCTTGGCTGATCTTCTTCATTGAGTCAAGATTGATGAAAAAACAATGGTATTATCAAAATCGCTGCATCTTTACTTTACTTCATCTAATGTCAAAAGGGTCTATGTGATGCATTTAGGATATTCATTTATTCTTTCAAGGAAATCTGAATAAGCGGCATCGCCCAGATTTGTGATGCATACACCCACTTCTGAACCTGGAATATCTTCCACTGCCATTGGAAGCACATCTGACTCAAGATCAAATTAATCTATGGAATGCACTTTTGGAAAAATGATGTTTTTAGTAGGTATATAATAGAGTACAGAAGTGCGTAAAATAATCCGAGCCGCTTTGAATGTTGGTTTATAATATTGATACTCTTAATACAATTTTTTTTCTATTAATTCGCTCTCTTCATTTCAGCTCTAATTACAAATATATTTATGAAGTGCTATATGCATTTTTAAGGTTTGAGTTGGTTTCATATCTCACTTTCGCTGGATTAAGGTCTATCCATTATTGGTCTTACCATGCCAATTAGTAAGCTAGGTTGGCTTAATTAGAATTTATTATGTATAACTAAGAATCGCTCTCATGTAGAGATGTGATATATCTTTCAATTGTGGTTTCCTGCACTTTTAGATAAAATAAATACAGTTTAGAATATAGGCTTAGGACAGGAGTGTGTGTGTTTCTCTCATCGCCCAAGCGTGTATGCGAAATATTACATATTTTATTTCTTCCTTTACATGGAAGATAACACTGTCAAACAAAAATGTGATAAATGTGTTGCGTGTGTTGTTCTTTAAGAATGCTAAGTTCGTGTAAACAGAAGTTTAGAAACCGAGGTGTTTATACCTTTATATATACCTCATATTATGTGTGATACACAGTTATGATAAAATGGTATGGTATATGATATGCAGAATAGACTTCCACAATAGCGTCATGTGAACTGGTCTGTCGTCAGCATTTCTGATGTATGTTGATTATTATGAAAGCAGAACTGTTACGACTCCTAGGGCAATTCTATATCCGCATTTAGTATACCCGGTTAACTGAATTAGAGTTACATCATCTCAAATATTGTAAGTGATGGTAGTTGCCTAATTCTCATGTTGTATCGGGCTCTAGGACTATAGTCCATTTTTTTGGCACTTAAATTTTTCAAGTTCAAAAATTAGGATGATCCCATGTGGTGATTAATGTTAGTTGTAGGGTGGTACTTATTCAGGGTAGGGATATCCTGTTTCTTTTTTTTAAAACTCAATTTGAAGTTTGACATAGAGGCTGGCAGGCATCTAACTTTCATAGACAAACGATCTTGGACCCATGATAGGTACTATTTCATATAAACTGAATATACGAACATGGTTGTTTTTCTCGTTCTGGCTCAGGTACTGCCATTATGCAGTTAACAATGTCCCTTCTATCATCTGTCGTAATCAAGTATTAAAATTTCGTGTGCCTCAGTAAAAGTTAATAAAGGGTTTACCTTAAATTTTCAAGGACTATACGTAGTGAGATAGTACAAAAGGTATGAAATACTCATTAGTATGCTTTGTTTGGACTCTTCAATAGGTCAAACGTGTCGTACATTTGTTTATGTTGACTTAAATTTGATGAAGGACAGGATTTGCGTTGTATTACTCTTAATTGCGCAAGCACCGCTGAAGTCCGTACTATGGATATGATAGTTACATAACTACGAGTATCAACTTGATGCTATACCAGGCCTCTCTTATTTTCTATTTTAATTAAAATAATATTTGAACATCTAATTTTTAAGGTTGATACTTTTCAGGACGGTCTGTTCTTACATCATAGCGTAATTGAATAGATATTATTTAGGGGTTGAGTTAATGGGTCATTTTCAAACTAAAAAGGGCCTAGTGAATATCAATGTTAACATTTGTAGCGTCTATTTCTCGTTGAGCATTTTGTGTGGGCCATAGTAGGTACTGCTGTAGTAAGGTCGTCCATTAGGATACCATTTTGCAATGAAATCAAATTAAAAGATGAAATGTTTGCCCAGTAGTGTCTTGATCGTCTCTCATAGGTTAAGTTAAAGGCGTTTTACTGGTTGTTATAATTTCATAGATATTGACTGCTAGTTTTTTTTGAAGCTTGCGGTGCATTACATAAACAAAAGGGCTATAGTGTGTGTTATCAGTTCAATTTTAGAAACTAAATTATTTTGAGATAAATCTTTTCATTTTTAATGTTATGGCCAAACATATAGGTATCTTAAGCTCGTAAACGTTCTATTACAATTTAAATCAGACTCTTTTAAAAAAACTGTTGACTCTTTTTCGGGCTATCACTAGGTAAATGAAAGTTCAGGCAAAATTAACATGAGACCATTAGAGATCTAAAACGTTGAATGCAATGAGGCCATCAGTGAGTTTGATTCATAGATTTTAAATATCAATATTTTGACGGGAAAATGCTCACATATGATTTAGGTTCGATATTCTTCATTTCGAAGTATGGATACTTCATATTTATTCGTATATTACATTATGAACAAGGTTTGCAGTGTCATACTTAGATAAAATTGTTAATAGGATCAGTCTCTTTTGAATCTGGCAAATACTTGTTTGAAGGTCTTGATCAACGACAGAGCGTAGTAATATAAAGATTGTTTTCTCTTTTGGTTAGTTACTCATTTTACAACCCTGTGGTCATTTATATTCGATTACCCACTAAGGGTCTATGGTATTTTATACTGCTCTATATAGGTAAAAAGTTAAGCTACATTGGTAATTGTGAACTTACTCTCTGTATCCTAGCTTAAGTCTATGAAAAAAGGTAATCATATCTTCTGATATGTTGGAGAACTTCTCACTCTCGAGTGTTAGTACAAGCTATTGATATCACAGTTCATTTGGTCTTTAATACGCTCTATAGTTAGCTATTTAAAACTGTTTGTTAGAGCGTGATAATTGTCCCCAGCTCAAAGAATGAATACATCTAAAGCTATCTACAAGCTGTTGATGAGTTTACTCCCCACGCAGTGTTTCAACTTGTTTATTGCTTTATTTTGTCGAAATGTTTAGTGTGAAAGAGTTTTCGATGGTTCTGTCGCACTTTTTTAGTCTAAAGATTCATTTTATGACACATTCATATACTCTTCAATCCGCTTAGGTTCATGTCTGAGCTCTTTTATAGCAAGGTGACCTTTGCTTGGGTCACTGTCTTACTTCAAAATAGCCAGGTGATTTGTGTGAAATCATCTCACACTATTGTTGTAATTAGGTGTGCTTCTGGTCAAACGCAAGATCTGTAATTTGGGTGATCTTCACAAAATACAACGAGCACAATAAACGAATTACAAGACATAGAGTATGCTCTTTTTCTACCGTGGTTCTTGATAAGTTGCCGAAATTTAGTCTATAAGGTCTTAAATGGTGGGCTTGTGATCTATACGCATTTAATAGAATTGATTGCAACTAGACCTCAGTAAAAAGTTAAACAGCTATTATGCTTTTGTGTTTAACAAGCTAATATAATTTTGCAAGGAACTTCCTAAATTTTGGGTCGCGTATCTGTACGAAAATAGCTGTGTATTATATTCTTGATATATGATTGGTCTTCTCGACCTGGGTTAAATAATTAGGATAAAAGCTTTGGTGTCAAGTTACATGTTCTACTGGTATTAGAATTTAAAGACTGTTGCTAAGTGTCTTGTAATTTTTACCTGTAGGTAAGTTGTAACTCTTGCGGTTCTCTAATAGTTCTTGCATAAGATACGATGTCCCACTGGGCTGTTGATCGCCGATATTAATGGTTAATATTGCTTGAAATATTTTTTCATATTCAGGTCATGCAAGAGCTCATGCAAAGAAGTAATTGTTTGGACGAAAAACATTGCAATAAATAGTAGTAATTGGTACTCTGCTTCCTCTATGTGCAGCTAAGCTTTAGCTTCCAAGGTGTCTAACTCGCAGTCAGGTCTTGACATAGAATTTGAGTTTTCTTGGTGTACTCGTACTATTGGAGATCGCTATTTTTATTATCAGTATACAAAAAAAATGAACTGTGGGTAATATAAGGCTGCGATGACAGATTTTGTTGCTTCTTGAACGTGTAGGTGTCATCTGGCCTACTATCTATAACACATTTTCTGTTGCTGTTTAGCCAAATTGAAAAATTGTTTCGTTTGATTTTAGAAATTAGGTCTTACAAAAAGTTAAAATTAGTGCGGTTTTACTGTTAACTCAATTTTCAGGACCTACTTTGTTCCATCAGTTCATAATAATAAAATTCTACGTTGCTAATGTAGACCTCTCTTCAATAAGGCGTCATGATTGTGAATCCGATAACATTCTGTCATATTTAAATATATTAATTAACTGTTCCCTCTTTAGGAAAGGTAAAAAGTTACTAGAGTCACAACGTTGATGCATTATTGTTTTTTAACAATTTTTTATTATTTTCATTCGATTTTTTAAAATATAATTTTTGAAGCATTTTAGAGGTGATTCGGTTTGATTACCTATAGCATTTCAGGATGAAGGGCTTGCAATAGCAATTCGAGTACTAGTACACAATATCGGATGGCAGCGCAGTACTCTTGACTATTTCTACAGTTATATAGTACGTACTAATTTTTTCTCTATTGTATATCCTTGCTCAAAAGACGTAGTATATAAGACATAATCGGTTTCTTTTTTGCTTGGAGAGGTTTAGCTTGTTGGAAGTTTTATACCTTAACGGCTACTTCTGTGGGATATAATATTATATCACCGATACACTGTTTGCTGCCATTGGGCATCAAGAGTGGACAAAAAGGCATTACTACACTATCATTCGAGAAGTTTTCTTAATTTTAGGACTACTGAGTCACTCTACGTTGTATGAGCGTCAAACCAAAAAATGTGTAGGTTATATACTGAAGATATGGTCGTGATCGTCTGTACTCTTCAAACTAGGCGTAAATGTCGACTATTGCAGTTATATAGATATAGAATATTAAAGACTGTTGCCTAGAGTGTGTGGGTTAGACTAAGTTATCAAAAGAGTAAAGCACCTGCTTTTTAAGTTCGTTCAAAGGGCTCTTGTTAATGACTTGTGTGTCGAATAGTTTAAGGTTTTCTGGTTCAGGGGTTCGTACGCAATTTTTTCGCCTCATTTCATATGCAAGGTTTTGCACTCAATATCTTTCTGAGAACACCTCAGGGTGATTTATGTGTTCTGGTCGGTAAAACTATTTACTGTGTGATGGGCTCACCGTATCATTTGTTTCAGTGAGATTGATAAGGTTTTTTAGACACGATAACTGTTTAAGTAGGTTTAGGATGGCGTAGCTGAAAAATCATAATGAGGTCTTACAAAAAAAACGGTAAAATATACAGACATGTTGTTTTCTTCTGTGGGTACTGTCTTTACAGTTCGCTTGATCAAATTATGTAAGAGTTGTCGCTGCTTCTAATGGACACCTTTCAAGCGTTATCTGAAAAAGTTCCAAAATAGCCAGGGCTCTATAAATATTCGACTTTTTCTCCCACATATATATATCAGTATTGTGGCTGGATATCTCGATCTTTAAAATCCAGTGTCGCAGCGCAATGTTGGAGTCGTACAACACGGTTATTAAATAACCTTTCTTGATACATAGGATTGATTTCGGCAAATGTTTATTCGCTGATCAAATAAGGAAGTTCACTTATACGTGATACGTTAATCACTGTGTACATCATTCTATAAGGTAGTTAGGTTAAATATTATGAAAACGATTGCCGCCATTGTCTCTGTCCAGGGAATATGTGACAAAGCCATTCTCATGCTGCGTTGAAAAGTTGGCAGGAGGTTAAAAGTAACAAGAGTCACACAAAACGTTGATGCTAAATTCCAATTTTCAGTTTTTGACACCTAATATACATTGGGGCATCCGGAGAAATTCGCAATGGCGACAAAGGTGTCGTAACTGCAGTCTTTTCTAACATAAGATTGAGATTTTTTCCGTCACCTCCTCACTCACCATTGATTAATAAATTGAGTCTTTGCACCTAATTATTTCACAAGTAGTGGATGTTCGTCTTGAGACTATCATCGTTACATTTGACGCATAAATTTTCGGTGACAGACGTTAGCTAAAATGTAGTACCTATCAAAATTAAGTTTGGTATAAAACGTAGAATATACGACATATTGCTGTTTTCGTTGAAACTATACTGTTATCACTTTTTTGCTCTCATTATGCCTTACATTATACTTAGAGAGTCGGCGCTGTAATAATTAAAAATTGTGGTACCAATACATACCTAATGGTCACGCTATCGGTAAAATCTAGGCTTTCTTAAAGTATGATATTACATGGTATTTCTCAAGCTACACCCTAGCTGTCGTCAAAAAGATAATAATTACTTGATCACGTTTTGATCTCTTTCATCAGGTACTGTCGTGTGTAATTTATTATTAAACTTTTAGAAAATGCTGTTGCGCGCTGAATACAGTTAAAAAGTTACAGGTGATCAGAGTCACACGTTGATAGCTGTATTTCAATTTTTATAAATTTTCTATCGTCAAGTGACATTTTGAGCATATTTAGGTTTGGTATTTGTGCAGTAGGTCTAATGACTTGTCTTTAACTATCTCTTATCCTGCCAAGGTCTTTGTGACAAGCACTCTATAAATTCTATTATATCGTGTGCAATACGCTTAGCGCATACTGGTTCTTACTCAGTAAAAAATAGACGGTGTAGTATACGTACAGTGGAGACCAATGATGACTTGGCTCTCTCGTTCTTTGACGCTTTTACCGGTAATTAGTTTTCATTTCAATCTTATGCCCTGTGACCAAGATTAGAGATTGTTTCCCTCTCAGGTGTAAAATCAAGCTTAAAAGGTTTTGCTTAATTTTAGGAATACCATGTGATGAAGTCAGCTAGAACAAATGGTAATATGATACTAACATCAGGAATCATTCAGAATATATGTTGAATTCTTATTTAGACAGTGAAGGAGGTTGCTATACTTGTATCGTACGATAGTTCACATAATACTTGATCTTATCTCTCTCTCTTAAAGAGGGGACTTGAGATATCCAGTATTTGGAATTTTGGGACCCCAATTTAGCCCCCAAGATCAGACTCACTCAAACAAAAAGACTCATATAGTGTCTCTGCTATTGAAATTCTTATATATCAGACAATTTGATGGGTCGAATGGCACAAGCACGGAGCTTTTTCTGACCTCTCATTTTTCTCAAGAACCACTTCCTGGTCTGAGTTTATCGAATAGGTGTTTTTGCATAACTGTGCTGTAACTAGTTCAATTATTTTTACATTTCACCTCTTTGTTCATATTTTTATTTCTCACCGGAATCTGTAATTTTTAGACACTTTTTTTGGTATAAACATTCTTCACTTGTTTGCTCTCTTCTTCTTACGATATATGTTGGCTTCTATATTGGCATTTAAATATACATAGACTGCGGTTTTTATGTTTTTCAGGCTTCTTATAATGCAGCACTAAACACTCTCTTTTTATATAGATCTTTTATAGTGGAATTTGTGCTCAAAGAATGATCATCAGTCGAAATTACTATCTAAAGACCCTATTTTTTGCTTAACTGTATTAAAGTTTTTTGAGTCACAATTTACAGTCATAAAGAAGTGAACAAGAGATTCTAATTTGTCAATTCATTTTTAACGTATGATTGTCACACATATACTTATCTCGCATTTTTTTTACTTAAAGATTTGCACTGTATTCAACATATAATTTCGATGACATAATAATTCATCTGTCCAGTCATGTGTCTCGATAAAGTTGATCACGAAAAATGTCAAACAAAATTGGTTCTGTAACTATCCATGAAAATATAACGACTACTTTTGGGTGTATCTTCACATCTCTCCAGAACATACAGATAACGATGACATCATAAATAGCTACTCGTGACCACAAAAGAGTATGTACTTCTAAGGATTGGTTCACGTAAAATAAGTGGCGTTCTGTTTTGGTGCACGCTGTTTTACACCAAATCAAAAATTTGTATATTTTCTGTAATTTGTCTAAGAATCTTTTGGTAATTTGTATGAGCAGTGGGCCTCATGGGGCGTACTGAAATTGGGTGTCTTCTATCCGTAGTACTACTCAATATCATATTCTCAATTAAATCCTCATCTCTTTTCTGCTCAGTAAATGCTTCGATCCTGGAATCTACGATCAACGGTACATCTATGAGTAGCGACGTTCGCAGTAGTAATACGCATTGTGCTTGAGTTGATAATCAAAACAAGGTGTAAATACTTATTCCCACAACACTCTTTTGTGTTAGTAAGGTTATCTCTGTTCAAATTTTGCTGAAAGACTCTTTATAAATAGTAGTTTTTTTCTGCAGTAGTACTAACACATATTTCTATGCTTGTATAGTTTTATTCTATGATTATGAGCAAGCTTAGGCTGGCTGATCTTAAGTTCCCTGCTAGTCTTAATCAGCTCATGTGGCTGCTAGTTAAGTCAACACTAAAAATGTCTATGGATAAAACGTAAATTGCTTAGTGTGGTTCTATTACATACATAAACTCGATACAAAATATACAGACATGTGTTACGTGTATATTCGTATTAACAAGTGTCTAGTGTGTTTTATTTGTCATCTACTTCAATGCTCTTATATTCAAATATGCAATACTTGTGGTTCATAATTAAGAGTTGGTTGCCCTCCAGATCTACTAAGACTTATTTATAAATAATAGGTTTGCTAATACTCTTCTCCTTTTCAACAACTTACCATGATTTTCTATAAGCTATTGACTCTCAGGTAATCTTCTAAGTAGTCTGTACACTTAAAAAGGTAGTAATATTAAAATTTTTGTCTTGTGGGTCAGGTGGTTCAGGACCATTTCATTACCTCTCTCAGATAGACATACGTCCTCAACAAATTTGTAGTTTTCTGTCGTATCATGTCTGTATATCTTTATTGAGTTTAACATTTTTGAAAATCAGGACTTTCGGCCTGATGGCGAGGTCTTCCACATCAAGGCAGTTCTCCAGTTTCGCCTGGTGCTCATTACAATCTTTCTAAGCTGTGGTCCTTTACACACAGAGTGGAAAAAAGAAGCCGCTAACCATTGTATGAGTCCTACAATTCGTTGGATAAGTTCTGTAGCGCTTAATGTGCTAGATTTTTCATGCCTATTTTTGATTTAAAATACAAACATTGATTTTTAGATTGTTAATATAGCATCCCATATATTTCAGAAGTTGGTCCTCTATTCATGGCTAGGCTGCACTCGTCTTAATCATCTCGTATTGTTTGCTCTGACATAATTCTAGGACGTACAGTATAGGATAATCTGACAAAACAAAAAGAGTATCGTAGACACTCAATGACAGACATATTGTTTCTTGCTGTAGTTTTACTATCCTTCAATGTGGTCAAATTAAAATTGTTGAAAATTAGGTATAAAGTTAAAAGTGTTTACTTAGTTTTCAGGACTACTTGAAGTCGTACAAAAAGTATATAATTACTGTAACATCTCTGATTTTCTCCATTGTCAATTAGTCTCTTTTCATGTACATCAAACTTCCGCTCTGAGTTAATATACTCTTGTTCATCTCTCATGTTGACTTTAGCTTTTTCTTCCAAGAGTTGGAGCTTTGTGAGAGAGTCATCTGTCGCTTGCCGCCTTGGGAACCCTCTCTCGGCTCCTATCTTGTAGGCATTTCCAGCTTAAAAGTTACACTGATATAACCATTTGAAGACCACAAGAGAAGCTGCGTTATATACTCTCTTTGGCATTCCTTGACAGGTTATTATTGCTTTTTTTAGTATGGTCAAAAATTCTTGGTCTGATACTACCAAGGCTTTCTAATACGCTGGGTAAGTCGCTTTCGTTTATAAAGAAACAACTTCTTACTATGTTTTTCAGATTGATATTGACGTTTTGAACATAAATTTTAGGTTTATTTATTGAGGTAACTGGATGGGGTCTTAGAAAAGACTACAGAGTTGATAGTATAATAATAATTCTATGTGACTTATCATTCACCTTAGAAAACATGATTGCTTGCCTTTGGTAGCTCTCTTTTGTATTCTTTGATAATATTGGCATCTATAATATAACTGCTGAATGACTAAATAATAGAGTATGTTCTCCCTATCAGGAAGATACCATTTATCGCTGTCCAAAAAGAGAGATTTGGTCTATCTCATACTTAATTTTGAGTGGGTCAAACCTCTTCGTATTTAGGAATGTTATTCGGCGATTAGATTACCTAAGCTGTGGGTGAACTTATTCAGCAAAAATATTTTTCGGCATCAAGATATGTTGGGTGAACATATTTTGGTCACATCTCCTTTTCACTAATAGCGCTTCAGGTGTTCAGTGCACATTTATGCTATTATCTGAACTAATATTTAAGGGGACGTACAGCTCAGCCAGTCTTAATGACGATGTTTGGGCTGCATGTTCTTCCATCTTTCTCCTCATGTTATATAGCTTCGACCTACTAACACTTTTCAAAATCAATGAATCTTTCATTGGATTCATTTCTTCTCGCGACCACTGAAGCAACTTACTCTTTGCCACTTTATAAATGAATTGTTACATAAATTGTGTAAATCACAGTTTGATAGAGCTTTAATACAGGTTCCTTCTAAATGAATAGAAACAAACTAGTAGCTTGATAATTACTATTCCTCTCTGGAAGATCTGGGAATACACTGTTTTCTATATGGCGAGGGATAATCCTATCAAGCAAACTCTTCGAGGGGCTAATCTGTATTCACAGACATGCTTTCACCACTATAATGACACCTGTTTCAATTTTATCTTTTAAACAGTGTGTGTTTCATTACTCTTTCGTCGTTATTTTAGTTCATTTGTGATAATCGTGTTGGCAGACTCTCTATCAGTCGTAAGTTTATTTAAATAATCTTTATCCTGTTGTGTTTCAATTTCTTATATTTTTGTGACTGTGACAGACATTACTGCATCATACATTTATAATAGTTTCCACTTTTTTTAAGTATGAATGAGTAAGATCATATCTGGTCATAATTAAGTAATTTCAGTTCTATGAGTATGCTTTGGGTTATTCTAGCGCTAACGACAGAACTGTTTTGTGCATTAGCAGGGTTTTTAATTCCCTGATTCTCCTTCAAGATACTCATGCACAAAATTGCACATAAATTTTTTTTGATGTTTTGGGGGCGAAATCTTTTAAAACAGGGAATTTATGAGGACTTTGCCACACAACCGATGTCGAATCGGTTCAAACCTAATTTTTTTTTTCTTAGTTGCCTCTAATTGAGCAAAATTTTCGCAAGATAATCAAAAAATGCTAAAGACCAAACCTCTCAGACAAAGACGTTTTCATAAATGAAGTGTTTGATTTTAAGGAACTTTTGAGAAGTACTACAATTTCGATAAAATTTTGTATAGATTTGATGTAGAAATAGTGGCTTCACCAAAGGTTAAATAAAAAAAGTGTAGAAAAAAAAGATTGTTCGAGATTCTGACTTGTGGAAACAGTAAAACGCGAAGAACAGATGTGAGAGACTATAGACTCAGAGACGTCTAACGAAGAAAACATCACGCCTCTGCTTATCCAATGAAGTGGTAAAAATGACGTTCTAACTGGTCTGAAAAGGAAGATTTATTAGGTAAGAAAGTGAAAAAACCAACTCAATACCAAATCTGGAATAGCTTCAGTAATAAGGCTGCGGTTGTGGTGTGTCTTTTTCTTACTCTCGCATATCAAAAATTGTTTTGAAGCTATTAATGTCAGAGTATCTAGAGAGTCATTTCCTCTATAAGGTGCGGCAAAGCACTCTGCTAGACTAGACAGCTGCGAAATATTGCGAGTCCCTATATCGAAAGAGAATAGTTTACGGCCACTTCAGTAACCCGGTGAGAGACTGTTGCCTCGCTTTTCTCTGCTTAACGTGAAAATACCAAGCAGGTAAAACAGGTAGGGCAAACACGAGTAACAATTGGATGATTGCAAGAATATACAAGCAGCATTTTAAGAGTTTTCATTATATTTCACACATAAGAAATACATGAATACTATATTAAATGGTGTGGTAGTCTAAACACTATTTAGGTTTGCCATAGATCGTTTCAGTAGGTCCATGTCCGTGGCGACTCGGATTTGCAAGGCAAAAATAGGTATAAAGTTGGGTGCCATGCAAAGAAGAAAACATGTCCTCAAGGACGAATTATCTTAAGTCGGTACGTATATTATAATATTCAAAAAAATTAACTTTAGAATCAGTATATCTTATTAATAACAAATTTAACGGTTGTTCGATTGTTAAGTAATTATTGTCTTAGTGTATTTTAAACTGGTTATTATGCAGCATATTATATATGCTGAGGTTGTTTGCTTCTCAGCTTACCAACATGTACAACTCCTTTATACTAATCCTATATATTCGCTTCGCTCAAGTATAAAGTTAACATGTGGTAGTTATAATCGTAATTTTCAGGACCTCCTCTAATTCTAATTTTGTTAAGTCTTTTTTATAATTAACGCAAAAAAAGGTAAATCACAAATATAAGTTAAATTATTGTATAATAATTTATTAAGTTGCATTTAAGATTCTTTAAACATAAATTATCATAAGGTCACTTTGTTCGTAATGATTATTTATTGGATATGGTAGATATTTTAAACTAAAAACGTGGTTGATGTATCGGGACACGCAGCTTAAGTTCTAACTATGGTAATATTACAATAAGTCAATTAAAAAGTTGAAAGAGTCACAACGTTGATGCTATATTCCATTTTCATATTGACAATAATAAATGAGTTAGTTCAATGAGATGGTAGGTAACTCGCAAAGATTAATGTATGTAAGCTATAAATGTCATAAAGTTGTTATTCTTGAACTTTAATTAGTACTTCTACATGTGAGATATGGTAGAAATCCACAAACTTTTGCTATTTGTCCTTAATTAAATAACATTGATAGCTAAGTCTTATATATAAAGAATAAGTGTCTTTATGAGAAATCATAATAACTGACTTTGCGGTCTTTCAGACATTCCAAAACAATGTAATTGTAATTGTCGATATCACATATGGTATATACATATGACATATCTGTATAATACTCTACTATGATTAACGAGTGATTGATTGAAAAGTATCAATATTTACCCACTGACAGAAACATACTAGGTGGATTCAAAGTTAAAGATGTTGCCATGTAGCATTCAACCGAGTCTCATATTAATTCTCATGATTTATAAGGATCAATGAGCCAGGTTATATAATTGTGGTTACTCTTGGTACAGTAATGTTGAATTGGTACTATCAATTTTGACTTCTTAATTTTTTCCTCTCTCAATTAATTAGATGAATGCATAAATTTTTGATCTTGTGTGTCTATCCTTACTTCCTCGAAATTAGAAATGGTTGTGATGGAATTTTATCTTTTTTTCAAATGAGTTTACTTGTCGATACACTTTCTACTCACTGATATTGTTTTGCACTTTTCACTTTTCTAGAAAAGGTAATCTCTGTTATCAGTGTTTTCATTCAAAACTTGGGTCTTATTTGAGATCTTAATGATAGTTTGTAATCCTTTTTACTCTCATTAGAGTTTCGCATCAACTTAAAAAAAAGTGTTCAACACAAGTTCTGCATGATCTTTATCACTTTATATTGCTTACTTTATATGTACATTGGATAAAACCTTCGATTTTTACTATACTAATTTATAAATCGTCCATCTGAAATCTATAATGTCAATTCAATCTATTAAACTCATTCATATTTACTACAAAGAACTTTTAATGAAATATGAAACCTATGAATCTACATATTCTCCAAAAACATAAATTCAGCCATACTTATAGCATTAGCACACAATCTAATCTAATATACTGATGGTATTATATTATTTTCAAGTTAGTCCATCTGTCTATTGTTCTATAAGATTGTGCTGATTCTTAGACCTAACAAAACTTTACTCCTACCAACATTCTTAATTTAGTACTCTATATGAGTATGCTTCAGCCAAACATTAGCCCTAAACACAATAACGTAGAATTGAATTACTGACATGGTATGTGTCTCGATCCCAACTTGTACCCTTGACTAGGAATAAGATAGATTAATATTCTTTATTGAAGCTATTTAAAAAAATTTTGGTGATCACCCTCCTAATCTATCATTGATTAAAGTGGATTTCAAAGTCGCTAATGGACTCATAAACTAGGGATTAAAGAGTGTAACATGGACCGTTCTTCAAGTTTGATGTCGTTCTTAACACTACAAATAAAAAGGTAAATAAATATGACAACTATATGAGCTAACAGCCTAACATGTCAAAACAAATCACCAAACAGTTCACCCCAAGGGAATGTCAAAATACTCACAAAATACATGGCCTTTGAAAGCTGAAGCTCCCTAGAGCACTTTTGCCCAAAACAAATAAAGTTGCGATACACATGTTTGGTGATATTTATAATTAATTTATGATTAAGTATTTATGATTAGCATTTATTTATTATAATCGCTGTAGTTCAGCAAACCTGCAAATGATTTTTGCAAGATCTGTTTGTGTGTTTTCAGATTTTGAAAAAAATAGATTGACTACTAAGGTTTGTATCAGTTTGAATTAATGTTAACATAACTAATTTTAAACTATATAAATAAAAAATATAAAAAATTTAACTTTAGTTTTTTTTTTTTTTTATAAATTACGTTGATTATAGCTTATATATTAGTCATTTCATATTTTCATTCATAATATAATTATATATTGAGAGATTGAGAGAGAGGAGAGAGTTTATATCACGTTAATGTAAGTTCCTTGGGCGAACACTACAGCGTTGGCAAAAATGAACTGCTTTGATAAATTAGTAAAACATTTTGGTTGGTTCGAAATACTTTGGTACCTTCAGTAGGTCACTCTTTACATCATGTATTTGCATAAATTTAAGGACGTACTGTTTGTCTTATAAAACTGGGTAAATAACCTTAAAGATATATCTTTCTAAGAAAAGTAGAACAACTTAGATCTCGTATCTCTAAATTAAGACACTTAATAAATAATATATACTCTCTTTTTGCTTATCGATTATAATAAGGCTGTGAATCCGTGAATTACTCTAATACATTTTTGGGGCAATCGGTTTGTTAACAGCAGTATTCAAAATACCTTAGGTTAATTAAACCTAGTCTATAATTGCAAAAAAACTGCTATTATCTTTACAGATGTTAAATAATTATTATACGAAATTCATCTGCATACAAAGTTTAGTAAAAAGAAAAAAAATATAAAACATAAAACAAACGCGATGTGCTGTTTCAAATTATGATAAAATTTAAATTTTCTCAAACTAAGAGTGATCTCGCATTACTAAACCAGATGTTGCATAGACAGGCTTATGAGAATTCGCTCGGGCCAACTCTTGATGACCGAAAATATCTCTTAAAGGAAAACAAAATTACCACGTTTAAAAGGTTAAATATTCCATATAGTATATATATTATATTATAAGTATTATTGAATACCTATTATACTGTGATTTATAGCAGTTGTCTTATGATCGAGTCGCTCTTTTTCAAGATATTCTTAAGTATGATAAAACAATGAAATATATTTAAATTATTAAACTAGAATTTTCTTCTTGACTAAACTTGGAAATATATTGAGGGAACCTATATATATATTATTATATATATAAGTGTAAAATAAAGCTAATAAAATAATAAAAACACGTTAATGATGCTTAAAGTTTTGTCCACATTTTGAATTATTATTTCATTATTAATTAATTTTGACTATATACACATATTATTTAGGTTGGTTAATCTTTTATTCAGATAGGTTTATATATCATATGTCTTTAATAATATCAATTATATTGTTAACACTAATTATAAAGTTATTAAGGAGTACGTATGGGTCTTAACAAATTAAAAATCATAGTAAAATATACATATTAGGACAAGCTTATCTAAAGTTGTCTTATTTTCTCTTGCTTTTCCTGTAGATGTTTATTTTATTTCTCGTCCATAATAGCCGGCCTATGCAAACAATACTAGTCTTACATTCTGTGATCAAATGTAAAGGTTGTCCGCCTGTTCCAAGATAATAAAAACGGTGCACTGGACTTAAGATAAAGTTTCTACTTACTCACAGACGAACACTATTGAATTAAGATCCTATATATTTTATACAGGACTATAACTGTGATTGAGTCGTTATAACAGTAAAATGGTAATTATATATAATATATAAATATGTATTAAGAATATGTAAATAAGGTCATCGTTCGTACATGTCTATATAATTAATAATTAAAAGGATACTGTCGCCACTATTACAGTAGTAAGAAAGTTATCAGGTAAAGTCATCAAAACGTTTGAAGCTAATTATTATATATATATATAATTCTACAATTTTCATATACTTTATATCATTATCAATATGAATAATTTGATTATATATATATAGCTATACTAGGTCTAATCCTAATACTCCAATCAGGTAATAAGTTTCAGATCAGGATTATCAGACACACCTCTGTTCACTATACCAAATTGAAATAACACTTAATTAACAATACCTCAACACGGTCTTACACTAATATCACCGAACTCAGTAAAACGTCACAAAGCTCATACAAACCTCTTGCAAATAGGCAATAAATTTTAAGGCCTAACAAGAAATCAAAACGTACACCACTAAGAATGTGGAATGGAGCAAATACATTATATATACAATCTCAAAAAACACAAAACCTAAAAAGAAAACCACAGCTAAATTCAGTAAATCATTATTCTAAATAATCCAAAGCAACAACAAATGTTGGGCCAACCATTCACCTCTCGGCCAAACAAAGTAACAACCTACTCTACAACAAAAAACAGAAAAACAATCAAAAAAATTCATAAAAACTCAGGACAACACAGCAACAAATTCAACCCTAAGCAGTCACACTCACACCTGCGCCAATATCAGAAAACTTAAAACTACCAGCAACTGGCCCAGACACATCATAGTCGAACATACACCTATAAAAACAGGGCTATCAAAAAAAATATGATAATAAATCCTCACTCGTCATTCTTCTTATATAATGATAAAACATCAATCCCACGTGAATTTTACAAAAATTGACCAGAAATAAAATTCTCTTTACAAAGCTGAATTTTATATTGAAAGGATAGAAGAGCGAACTTCGCGCCTCACCCCGGCGCCAAGATCATTACTATGCCACACTCAGCAAACTACTCGAAAGACTCATCTGATATAATAAACCAACATACTATTGCAAGCATACTTCAAGCACGGGATACAAACATAACAGACCACCATCAACCACTACACGCACTCACAAATATAATCGCACCCATAGTCAATGGCAATGAAACAAAAACCTATCAAAAACAATCATTCAAATGAGATATTTAAAAAAAAGATGCTTTTAATGAGAATACTTTCCATATGACCAAATATCTTAATCCACTTTCATTTATTCCAGAAAAGATCATCAACACACAGATACCAAATAATACAGGAACCGAAGAGTGTGAACTTTCTTTCAGGAAGAGAAAGCCAAGTCGACAGCAGAAACATGGAATCATAAGAGTGCACATACACAATACGACTCGAAATGGTACATTCTAAGGGGGTTCGGGAGAATATAGGGGACGTAGTGAGTTCCCAACAAAGAAGGCTATACTAAATCCCGGCACACTCTTTAATCATCCCTACTCAATCCAGACTACCAACATCTCCACACTACACGCATGACAAACACAAATGTAACAAACATATGTGCGCAGTAAAAATAATCATTTCTAAGCATGGACCACATAAACTTCGCAAATAACTATGTAACAGCAATTCACTAGCTGACTGAACTTGCACAGGTAATTAGAACAAATAATAACCTGGTTAAACAACAACAGAATTAGCCATCTAAAAACAGTCTCTGTTGACTGCTAATCACTAGCACGACAAACATTTACGGCTAATCACCCCAATACCATCCACTAAACAATACTGCAATACCACTAACAAAACCCAAAAATACTAGGTTTAACCATACAGCACATCTAAGCATCTCAAAGCACACCAAAACAACCATAGTCATCGTAGGCAGAAACTAGTAAATATTAATACCTCTAACCTAAAAATAATAGGGAATTCAAAATATAGAAACAGATACGCTAATAAAGACTCTAGGCACGCATCCACCTACAAACAATCAATACGTTGAAAAGCTTCTATACGTCAACTCTATGATCAATCAAGATGTAGCTACTAGCATTCTGTTTATTGAACAATCAAATACGCAAATTTATAATTCTTCATATTGCTTTCAAAACAGAAGCTCTCAGTAATCATTATCATCCTACATAAACTACATCATGACAACAATACTACATAATGATAACAATACATCGTGCTTCCAATATACAACACACTTAGAAATCGTAGAAATCATAATTCTTTCTTCGGCAAGAACTATCTTGCACCTACTCAATCTTTTGTTCATATATATCTACCTCTACCTAACAGTCATATTGCGTCTAAAAAATTACAGAGTTTCATCCAGCAGTCGGAAACTATGCATAATGAATTCTAAACACTATCTTACCCTGTAACCACTGAATTATATCAAGCAAGATTACACAAATACCTTCCGCAGCACTATCCAACTGGAAGCTACCTAGGCAAACTGAAGGCATACAATACAAATAAAAGAACAACAATCCAGCACAGGATTTCAAGGAAAATTACGCTACTCTCTCATACGTAAATGCTCTGGGCAGAGCACACTTAGCCAAATGAGGTGCGAGCAATCATTACAATCGCATTGCAGGATATAGCAGGGCCCGAGTATTCAAACAGATCGGTAGGAACTCATCTCATACTGCGCACAGCTGCAAGGTGCATAGGAGCCAACCAGAACATCTACTACTCAAATGTCCGGAAATGACCTTGTGAAGCACCAACAGAGAGGATGTGCGAGTTTCGATAGCCTGCTGCGAACTCTGGATATGCCCGGCCAGGGTGGCAAGCTTCCTCGCCCTGGTGTGGGCCAGTAGTGGTGACCAGGAGAGTGAAAAAGTAAAGTACGACGTATATATCTATATACTATATATATATATATATTATATATAATTTATATATATATATATATATATATATATATATAGTATATATAGTATAATATATGTAATCTCTATATTTTGTTGCCACTGGTAAATATTGCGAGCCGATACCCACATGCTATCCTTGCTGAAAGATTTGGGGAGAGCTGAATGAGTGTTGGGAAGTTTCGGGGTAAATGATAAAATTGTCTATTGGGGGATTTGAATGCAGGAGTGGGAGAGGGAGGGGGTGGCGAAGATTAATACGGACATTTGGGGTAGGGGAGGAGGAATGCTAATGGATAAGGTCTGATAGAAGTTTGTGTGTCGAAAGACAGAATGAATAGTGCGGGAATACTTGGTTCAAAAAAGTGAAAATCATAAGTATACCTGGAAGAGTGAGATAACGGGGGGAGGGCGATACTAGATTATGTATGTGTAAATGGGAAGGATAGAGGTAGGATTACTAGATGTAAATGTTTTCAGAGGGGCGGGGAGGGGATATCGGATCACTATTTTTGTGGTTGCTAGGAAAAGGGTGGGAGGAGAGGTGACGGTTAGGGAAAGGGGAGAATAAGAGGGAGTTGAAGTGATCAAAGTGGAAATGGAGGAGACACTCGTCGCTCACAGGGGTTTAGGAGCAGGTACTGGAGGATAGGTGGAGAAACGTGAGAGGAACGGGGAATGGGGAGGTGGAGGGGAGTGGAAGAGATTTAAAGAGGGCAGTATGTGAAGAGGGTAGAAGGGTATGTGGAGTAAAACGGGTGGGTGGAAGCGAGAAGAAAGGAGTGAATGGTGGAGTGAGGAGGTGAAGAGGTGGTGAAAAGGAAAGGAGGCTTATGTAAATGGTTGGGAATAGGAGAGAAGCATAGCTGGAGGAATATAAAGGGTTAGAGTGGAAGCAAAGAGGGAGGTGGAGAGGGCGAAGAAGAGCAAAAGGAGAATGGTGTAGAAAAGTGAACAGAAAACGAAAAAAAATAAAAATTTTCAATCGCGGGAGTAAGGATGTTCTGGAAGAGTTATAAAAAGAGGAAGAAGAAGAGGGGTTGGGGAGAGGAGTTAAGGAGGAGAATGGGGAATGGATGGAGGAGCAGGATAGGGTGAAGGAAGAGGTGGGGGAGTAATTTTAGTGGACTATTGAATGAAGTGGGTGAGGTAGGGGAGGAAGATATGCAGGAGGTGAGGATGGGGAATGAGTGGGGAGGGAGGGGGAGGATGAAATACAATTGGAGGAATTTTTAGGGCCTTGAATAAAGGAAAAAAGGGAAGTCCGCAGGTCTGGATGGAGTGAGAATTGGAAATGTTTTCAGAGGCGAGGTATAGCGGGTGGAGAATGGCTGGCAATAGGTTATATAAATATGTTGGAGGGTGGTGAAGAACCATAAATTGGGAGGATGGTTGTTTGGTTCCGCTGTATAAAGGGGAAAGGGGATACGGATGGAATGTGGAAATTTAGAGGTATAGTGTTTAAAGTTGGTAGGCGAACAGTGTACGGAAGAATACTGATTGAGAGAGGTAAGAGGTTTAACGGAGGGGAGAATGGGGGAAGAACAAGGAAGGATTTAGGGAGGGAAGAGGGTGAGTGGACCAAGTGTTTACACTAAGATGCTTGTGGAGAAAAGTATAGAGAGGAAGGGAAACGTGTATGGTGTTTTCCTAGAGTTTAGAGAAACAAAGCATAATGATAGAGTGAGATATGGGGTGAATTGTCGGATGGGTGTTGGACGGAAAATGGGTGGGCGGGTAATTTAGGGAAAGGTATTCGGGCTTTTTATAGGAATAGTGGTAGGAATATCGTAGAATGTGTGTGCGAAGTGTTAGGAGGGGAGAGTGAGATGTTTGGGATGGTGTGTGGATTGAGGCAGGGGTGTGTAATGTCGCCGTGGCCTATTCAAGTTGTTTATGGAGAGTGTTTGCAGAGAATGGTGAGGGAGAGGAGGGGGGTGGAATTGATGAATGTGTGGGATGATAGAAGAGGTGAATGAACATGATACTGTTTGGCGGATCAAATACTGCCCTAATCGGCCATACGTGGCGAAGAACGCGGAAGGGCTGAGGTATTTGGGTGAAGGAGTTTGAGAGAGTGGTGTGGACAAAAGGGGCTCAAAATAAATCCAGGTAAGAGTTAAGTGTTAGTGTGTTTTTGAGGAGGAGGAAAGTGAGGAGTGGGAGGGGTAGAGGTTAGAGTAGGGGTGTAGTATTGGACGAAGTAAAAGATATTTAGATATTTAGGGATGATTTGGGTAAGGGGGAGGGATGAACGAGGATATAGGAAGCATGAGAGTGTGAAGGAATGAGAGCTTTGAGTGGGCTGAGAGAAATATGGAAAGGGGGGGATCTATCACAGAAAGTTAATGAATTTTATCAATGAAAAATTCTGTGTAGCCAAGGCGGTGTTGTATGTGGTGTGAAACGTGGGGGTTGAATGCCAGGTCCAGGAAGAAGTTGGAAGTATTTGAGATGAAGGGGTTGAGAGCGGTTTGTGGGTTAGCAGAAGGGAGAGGATTAGGAATAGGGTGGTGAGGGAGAGTTGATTGGAGGAATGGTCTGGTGGGAAGAGCGGAAGGGAATGCTTAGATGGTATGGCAATTAGTGAGAATGGAGGAACAGAAGCTGGTTAGAAGAGTTTGGCGAGGCGGAGGGGATAAGGAAGCGAGGAGGAAGGGGGAGACCAGAAGGAGGTGGATGGATGGAATAAAGGAGATGCTGGAGGGGGAGGGATGAGGGAGGAAGAAGGGTAGGCGTGCTGGCGAGGGATAAGGGTGTAGGAGTGGGTGAGGTGCGGATGAGGGGGGATGTGAATAGGGACGGCTGTACGCATCCACTCCGCTCAGCGGGACAAAAGTGTAGGTGAATAAATAGATAAATATAATAATATATATATACTATAATAATATATAATATATACTATATTATATATATATATTAATTTATATATATATAGTATAATATATATATAATATATATATATAGGATAATCACTACTGGAGACAGCGACCCACACATTTTAAGACCAAAAATTTTCTAAGTTCAAAAAAATGTTCTAAGTTCGAAAAGTTAAGTTAAGTTACGTTTTTTTTAAGAAATTCTTTAGTGGCAAGCTTCTGGCATATCCAGAAGCTTGCCACTAAACAATTTTTTAAAACTACACTCTTAGAAATTTTTTCGAACTTAGAAAATTTTTGGTCTAAAATGTGTGGGTCTGTCTACAGTACTTACGATATAATAACTAATATAACTATATATATATTATTATATATAATTATATATATATCGGCGCGGGTGGTGTTATTTACACATATCAATCTCGTGCACAACCTACTATATAATATATATTTATATAGTATATATATATATATAATATATATAACTATATATCAATAGAACGAAATTGATCTTACATCAGACCTCATCCCAATAATAATTACATATCAAACAACATAAATTTCCAAACCCAAAATAACTACAAAAAAGCAAATTAGCAAAACTTCACCCAACACATTGAATTCAACCTACCCACACCACCAAACCTCAATTCACACTCTTTACACAAAACCATAGATAACCACCAAAATAGTCCAGAGAGCCTCCAATCTTTACATACCTTAAGGTCACAGAAAACACTACAACCTCTCACTTACCCCTGAAATCTGTAACATAATAAAATAAAGAAACACCATCCGACAACAACGAATAGCTATATACCCCAGAACTGACAGTACAAATAAATTCCTTAAATACACAGACCACCAATTTAATTTCCACCCAAATCAGGAAAAAATCAGAAAATACATCGATAGGGTTATCCCTATAAAAACAAGATTAGAAAGAATGTGGGAGGATAATAATAAGCATTCTCACAACTTGCAGAATAACACTCCTCTCACAAATGAAGTACTAAGAGGACACAACAACTCCCTCCCCTCTCCCAAACAACACTGCAACATCCTTGCATAACACTATTCCAATATATCAAACAAACCCACTCCGACAAATAATAGAAGAATAATACGCAAACTCAAATCAATACAACTAGAAGTCAACCCAGACCCCCTATTCACCACCAAGAAACAAATAAACTCATCAAAACCTCAAAATATTCCCTTGCCACAGGACCAGACATTTCCAATCTTCACATAAAACAGTTTGGACCAGCTACCATATTTATCACTGATATCTCAATAACACACTCTCCTGGATCTCTCAACTACATCCCCAGCACAACTGGAACAAAGCTTGTCATATACCTAAATTAAAACCCGAGAAAATGATTCCAAGTCTCCCATCTTTATACCGCCCTATATCCCTTCTCTCATCCCTAAGCAAACTCACGGAGATCACTCACAAAAATACAAACCACCATCTACTCCCAAACCATCAACATGGCTTTAATCACATTAATGGTGATCAATCTAGGTAAGGTTTAATTGTATGGCATTAATAATGATCCATATAGATTAGGTTGAAGCCTACAGATTTTAGGTTGGTTTAGGACCCTCTAGCTCAGGTTATAATAAGATTCATTAAGTATACACAGATTTAATATGTGTATACTTAACAAAACTTATTAAAACCTGAACTAGTAGGTTAGTAAACCAAGGCCTAACCTATATAGATCATTGATGCTATAGGCCTTAGCCTAATCTATATAGACACATTGCTATAAAAGTTTACATAGATCAAATTATATATAACATAGGCCTAACCCATATTAATTTATAATATACCGTATATATATATATATATAATATATATATATATATATATAATAATATATATTATATATATATAATATATATATATATATATAATAATAATATATATATATAGGATTTGTTTCTATATTTGAATCGGTTCATATTTTCTGAAAAAATGTTCCATAAGTTTAAAAAAAATTTCTAAGTTTCAAAAAGTTAAAGTTAAGTTAGTTTTTAGAAAATTCTTTAGTGGCAGCTTCTGGAATTATTCCAGAAGCTTGCCACTAAAGAAATTTTCTTAATATAAACTTAAAATTAACTACTTTTCTGAACTTAGAAAAGAAATTTTTTGAACTTAGAAAATTTTTTCAGAAAATTTGAACTGATCATATATTGAAAACTTTCCCCATAATATATATATTATATATATAATATTATTATATTATATATATTATATATATATCCTATATATATATATATATATATATTATATATATATATATATATATTATATATATATAGTATGATGCACCGACACCATCATGTATTGGTCGATTTTTGAAAGTATCAGTTAATTTGTGGTGGTTATATCGTGTTTAAAATTTTGCTGATTTACCCTTACTGATACCAAAACATTTTTGTATTTTATTAATATAATATTAGTATATATATATTATATATATTATATTTAATATTATATATATTAATATAATATTATATATTATACATATATATATATAGCTAATAGTAATATAATAATATATATTTATATATATATATATTATATATATATATATATATATATATATTATATTATATATACTATTATATATATAATATATATATATATATAATTAAAATTTTAATACTTCAATCCAATGTTTATAATTTTCGGACCACCAATCTTGTGCTTTTCTCAAGAATGTTTGCCGCCAAACTTAAACTTATCGAAAACTTTCAAAACGTTTTGCAGAGTACAGTAACGCTTCTATATATGATTGGCTTCAAAAGTATATTTTGAGGATAAGTGATCAAAAATATGGTAATTGTTACCCAGAGGGTTGTCACCCCCGATTTTTATGAAAATCACAGGGATATACTCTAAAAAATATAATGAAGAATAGTGAAAACGAAAAATGTCGCTCTCTTTAGGAAAAAAGTTACAGATTTCAAAGTTGTTAAAATCCCATAGGACTTTTCATATTGATGATCGCAGAGTTAGCGTCTCATTTCAGGCCCTCTTAAGTCAGGTTATGCATAAGTTTTTGTTAGGTATAACACAGAGAAAATCATATGTAGATATTTAATCAAATCTTTATCATAGTCCTGAAACTAGGATGGCCCAAAACGAGCACGGCCCACTAATTTTATATAGAAAATCGTCTATGGGAAAAATTTTTAAACTTTCATAGGCTGTACCCTTTTTTTCCTAAAGAGGGACGAAGTTTTTTTCGTTTTCACTATTCTCATTATTATTTGTTTTGAGTATATCCTGTGATTTTCAAAAAAAAAAAAATTTTTTTTTCTTTAATAAATCCTATGGGGCTTTTTACAACTTTGAGAGGCTGTAACTTTTTTTTCCTAAGGAGAGCGACGATTTTCGTTTTCACTGTTCTTTATTATTATTTTTTTAGAGTATGTCCTGTGATTTTCATAAAAATCGGGGGTGACAACCCTCTGGGTAACAATTACCAAAAATATTTTGTTCAACTTGATGCATGTTATCATATATTTTAATTAAAATCTTACATCATTGTAGGCCAGACATTAACACATGATTTATGTCCATGAAATGTAGTATGATAATTTTCTGTTTAAAGCAGCAGGAAGAAGAATTGCGCGAAGATTAGTCGAATATCGTTTTAATGAAATAAAGACAACCCCCAATTTACAATTTTTATATATTCAAGTATTCATTGTTTATGAAGTTGTTAGGCTATACCACGCCCTTATAAATAAATAAAATAATTTATATTATGAATAATTATTTCTCAATCTAAAAGCCTCGTGGAACCCCAAAGAAACCTTGGCCTAGGCCACTTCCCCCACATTTCGGCCTAAATCTATCCTCTCGAAGGTTTTAAAATTAAATTAACCGATATAAAACCTTAGCAAACGGCTTTTAAAACAGAAAATATCTAAATACACTTTATCTAATAAAAAATATAGCACACTGTTGCTAATTAAATTTTACACACATATTATGCAAGCTATATTTCTGTACGAGGAATACACATGTTATTATACGTGATAAATTAGGGTTGCCCAAAAACTATCGATAAATAAAACTATCGATAGTTTTTTCAACTATCGATACGTCGATAGCATTTTTATTTTTACGATATTCAATAGTTTCTTCGATTATCAATGATTCGATAGTTTTAAAAAGTTTTTCCAAGGGTAGATCACAATTTACCTTAAAAGTTACCGCAACTTTTAAAAAAACTCTTTCCTTTCCCGAGAAGAAGAAGAACGTTTTAAAGATACTAGTTTATTTATTTTTAGACTTTAGTGATATTTAAACTGTAGCACAATCTAAGATTGTGACTGTAGTTGGTAAAATAATAGGTAAAAGTTATCTAAGCTATTAATAATTTATAGTATGTATGCTCTGTGTGATAACTAATCATATACAGTATATTGAGGTGGCCATTGAGTGAGGCCATTGAGTGAGGTGGCCATTGAGTGAGGGTGTGCTTCTTTTTGCTATCCCTTTTTACTACTATAATCTGTGTATTTGCAAGTGCATTTTGTTAACAAATTAGTGTTGTGTATTTAACTGTGGATTTTAGAAATTTGTGTACTTATTATTGTGATTAATTCAGTTATTAATTTAATTTAGTTGAGTATTGGACTCAGTCAGTGTTTGATAGGTTAACCCTAGGCTAGAGTAGTTAAGATATTTCCTGTTTACTGTGTGTTTGCAGGTTTATTTGAATTAAGTGGTTTTTCTGTATTTAATTACACTTTAAAAATTGTTACATTAATTTTGTGATAATTTAAATTAAATTAAGTTTACTAGAACCTTAGCCTAAGTTAGGCCTATTTTATAATTTTTATATAGCCTTAGCCTAGGGCCTGTTTTATGTATGGAGGTTTATTTGGATTCTTAAATAGATTTTCTGTGTGTAAATAGTAAATACAGTCCTTAATAATTGTTAATTTAATTTAGTGATAATTTAAATTAAGTTTCCCAGTCATAGACTAAAGTTAAGCCTACCTGATAATTTTTATATATCCCTGGCTAGGCTAAGCTAAATTTAGGCTTGTTTAAATTTTTAACCTATTTTAAAGAGGATTAGTTTATTTCTTTTTAGGCTTTAGTGATATTTAAACTGTAGTTGGTAAAATAATAGGTACAGGTTAGTAAGCTAATAATAATTTAAAGTATGTATGCTCTGTGTGATATCTGTGGGACTGTAAGAGGTGAACAGTGGCGTAACTTACGGGACCGACCTGCCAATGTTTTTTTTTTTACGGGAGGGCCCGGTGCATAGTGGGGGGCCCTATTCTCTTGTAATGAGAGTTTTATCCAAATTGGTTCTGCAATCTACAAAACTCGATGAAATAGCAAAGGCAAATGGATTGAAAAAACAAATGGAATATTTTGAATTTGTTTTCCAGGTCGTTTTTCATACATTAATTAATACCAGAATCTTTTAACTTGGTTTCGAAATTTCTCCAGAACAGTAACGCTGATCTATCAAAAGAAACTACTGTACTTGATAACATTTTAATTAAAAGCCTTTCATATTTAAGAAATATTTTGAAGATACTATAGGCAACTGTTTCTGTCTTGGTGTCTTGATGCCATTGCCATTTTTCCAGATCATAGAGTTCGTAGACTAAACGTTCATTTTGATGAAGTAGTCCAGGATGAAGCGTTATTAGATCCGTTTGAGGATTCATCAAACTGCTGTATTTTTACCGAACAATTGTACCACAATATTGTGCCAATTAAAAAAAGATTGAAGGATCTTTTAGCTAGTTTCTTTATAACGGTGACTCCAGAATTTCTTTCAACATCAACAAATGAAGGATTGCAGAAAAAAGCTGAAATTTTGTTATACGAATATAGAGATCTCACAGAAAACTTTCTTTCTGAAATTCAAAGCTTTCGAGTGGCTCTTATGGAAAGACATATAGATCAGAACTATTAATAAGAGATTTGGCAGATTTATTATTCATTGACAATATCATTGATATAAATAAGTATACCAGATGTTTGCCACCGCGTTTTTTTGTGCTCTTGACTTTTGCCTGTAACGTTGGCATACAGCCGAAAGCGGACATTTTCCAAGTTTATATTGATAAAAAAGTACTCACGTTCTACAATGTCACAGGAGAGATTAGGGAAAGATTCAATATTGGAGTCGCGCTACGGCCCAATTTTCCACCTCCCCTATAAATTGGACATAAGAATTCGGAAATTATCAGCCGATTTTGACTCTATAAACACCAAACTGTAGCTTTTTTTGGCCGCTAAAACGTTGTTTTCGGGTGATTTTCTGTGTCTTTAGTCATTCTTTCAGAATTTTCAATTTTTCAAAACCCATGTTTTTGACATTTTTGGTGTCAACTTCCAGAATTTTTTTCGAAATGACTTCAAACTTGAAATATGCATAGATGGGTCCATTACTTACAATAGTCACATTTGTTTTTTTTTTTTCTCTATTTTTTAGTTTTTGTGCTCAGCGTTGCTCAGCGTTCCAAACCCACTTTTTTTTTTTTATAAAATGAAAAATTTGCGATAAATTTTTTCCTGATCATTTAATCGAAGGAATTTTTCAGAGCATATGATGTCGAAAGAGATGCACATTTTATACTTAAATAATTTCTTTGTATATGCATTAGTTTTGGATTCGTTCTTGGAACAAGTTCTCAAAAAAAAAAAAGTTTTTTTTTGGAAATTTTTACAAAACAATTCTTTTGAGTATACAAAAAATTTATCTAAGTAAAAAAAATGCATCTTGCACGACTATAGAAGCCCTGAAAATTTGATGTTTATCGGACAAGTATAAAAAAAATATATATAATATTTCACTTTTACAAACATTTGAATTTGGAAAGGTAAAAAATTGATATATATTTATTTTCTACTCATCCGATCAACATCAAATTTTCAGGGTCTCTATAGTCGTGCGTGCAAGATAGATCATTTTTACTTAGATAATTTTTTTGTATACTCAAAAAAAATTAATAAAAATTTTCTTTTTGAAAATTTGTTCCAAGAACAAATTCAAAACTAATGCATATACAAAGAAATTATCTAAGTAAAAATTGTGCATCTCTTCCGACTACATATACCTTGAAAATTTCATCCAATTCGCACGAACAGAAAAAAAATTATTGCAATTTTTCATTTTAAAAAAAAAAAAAAAAAGTTGGTTTGGAAATTGGACAACGCACAAAACTCAAAAAAATCGGAAAAAAAGCAAAAAAACAAATTTGACTATTGTAGATAATGGACTTTTATGCATATTTCAAGTTTGAAGTTATTTTGAAAAAAATTCTGGAAGTTGATACGAAAAAATGTCAAAAATATGGGTTTTGAAAAATTAAAAATTCTGAAAGAATGACTACAGACACAGAAAAACACCCGAAAACAACGTTTTAGAGGGTATAAAAAGCTACAGTTTGGTGTTTATAGGGTCAAAATCGGCATAAAATTCCGATTTTTATGTTCATTTTTTTTTGGGGGGGGGTGGTGAAAATTTTGCTCAGCCCGAGCCAAATATTGGACCCTGTCCTTAATTAAAGAAAAGATTATGATATCATGTTAGGATTTTCATACAGTCATGGTGAGGCAGACATTTGGCAATGTTCGTAGTCATGTTATGTAATATGTTTGATAATTATTATACCCGTGAACTCGATAACGTGATGCAGTGAAATATTTACCTTGTAGGCTTGTAATAATTGGAGCTATTGAATATAAATGCTATCCTTCGAGTCCCACCTTTTCACGTATCTCACACAGCATCTAATATAAGTGATTGTCTTCAAAATGTTATGAAAGAATTCAATATTCCTGCTAATAAAATTCATGTTATATTAAGGGAAACGCACCTAATATGGCTGCAGGAGTTACACAAGCAGGATTCCAGGCATTACCTTACTTTTTACACTCTTTGACATAGTTCCTCAATTGATGCCATATCTCACAAAGAAGCCGTTGAAAATTAATATATCCATATGGCAAACTATCGTAGGTTATTTTTAGATCTCACTCGCCTCAAGCTATTGCGCAAGTATGAAGAATATCAAACTAGATTTAATTACCACAAGCACAGATTTATTCAGGATGTACAAACCAGATGTTAAAGCCAAGTATCATATGCTTCAAAAATATTTGAACAAGACGGCTCTCATATTTCATATTTGCAGTGATCATTCAAAACCTGCATGCTTAGGAAACTAACGGAAAGTTCTTGAAAATGCTAAAAAATACTTCAAATTTTGTGATGTACAAAGTTTATTGAGCCACAAGGAATCAATGGCATATCGGCAATAAATCCCAAATATGAAATTGTTGATTGTGCAGTTTTATTTGGAAAAGAGTCAGAAAAACAGGACTATTTTGAGGGACTTGGGTTACAGTATCAGCATGGAAAAATTCAGTAAAAAATAAGATTTCAAATAAACATTTACTCTTACTGATAAGAATCTTGTGCTTGGTACCTATCTTGATCCACGCTTTAAAATACATTCCTTGAGGATGAATATAACATAAAAAATTGGAAGATATTCTTAAGCAAATTGGATGTACGAAGATATATGTTGTATAAAGGAAGGAAAACAGTTTCTACTACTTTAAAACCAATCTTCAGATTTTTCTCATCATCAGCAGAATAGGGCGAAAAAAGTGATACTGAAGATAATTAGTTTTAACTTCAGTGTTGAAAGCTGCTGTTCGGAATTTAAAGATAAAAAGACTTTAAAAAAAGAGCAAAGAAACTCCCATTATTAAGAAAAAAGACCAACATTATATTGAAAAACATTGAAGTGTTATTAAAAGTAGAAACAGCCAATATAAAAATTTATGAAACTTATTAAAAATTCACAAAGTCCCCTACAATGGTGGTCATGAATAAGAGGTTACCTTTCAGCATTTGGTTGTCCTTGCTAGAAAATATTTAAGCTCACCCCCCTTTTCCGTGGAAAGTGAAAGACTCTTCAAAATTGGAGGATCAATATATTCTCCTAAAAAATTCGAATGGCACTCAGATAAGAACGGGAAAAAAATTTAATGTTTTTTTTTTCCATTACAATTTAAGAGTCCTGCTTTGACTACAAATAATAATGATAATTTTTGCTTCAAGATCTTACTCTTTAGTAAATTAAAGAAGGAAATATTTTTTTTTAAAACAAAAAATGACAAAATTGTTCATTTATGTAAGATTTTTAAAGTATGCTAATGATTTCAAGTGGTAAATAATACAAAGGGTAATTAACTAATTATTTCTTTAGGCAAAGATAAAATATAAGATAATTCTATAAACATTAATTTATAAGTTTTAAATAATCTAAAATTTTAGTTGATATTTTAGGTAAAATTATATTATAAATATATTAGCATTTATATACATATATATATATATATATATATATATATATACTATAGTGAGTATATATATATATATATATTATACTAATTTTTTTATTATTATATATATGATATCATATATATATATATATATATATAATATATATATATTATTATATATATATATATATATATATATAATAAAAGAAATTTGAATCGAATCGAATCGAATCGAATCAGCACTTTTGACTGGTATCGGAATTGGAATCGGCATCGGCTGGAAAAATTTGGGGAAATCGTACCCATCCACTAATCTTATATATATTATATATATATATATACTATATATATATATATATATAATTATATATATATATTATATATATATATAATATTATAGATATATATATATATATATATATATATATAATATATATAATCATATATATATATATATATTATATATATATTATTATATATATATTATGGGGCTCGAGCCGTATAAATTTTGCGGGAGGGCCCGAAAATTTTGCGTTACGCCACTGAAGGTGATGTCTGGAGGAGGAGTGTGAATTTGAATGCAGAAGAATGTGTTAATGGAAGGAGATTGCGAAGGACTGCAGTGAAATATGAATGGATTGGAAAGAAGGAAGTTATTATGAGTGAGAAAGGAGGGAGGTGTTAGGAAAAAAAGTTAGTAGGGATGTCGAGGCAAGGAGGGAGCGGGATATGGGTGTAGACAGGAATAGTGATTCACCTAGGCAGGAAGATGAGAGGAAAAGGATAAAGTAGTGATAATAGTCTGCAGATGAATATAGAGTGTAGAAAGTAGAAATAATAATTAAAGATGATAATTGTAATAGTCAGTCAGGCTGTGACCTGCAGTAACAGGTCCGACTGTCTTCCAGAGGGAGGGATCAGAGAGGTCCAATGGTAATGTTGAGTTTTCTGAAGGAAGACTGTATAAATTGACTAACTGGCAGACATCTATTGATACAGATACTAGATAGGACTTCAATGAATTAAGAATAAAGAAGAAACGATTGAGAGTATGTTATCCACGTGCCAGAGTGAGTGTATCGTGGATAGGATTGATAGAGAGATTGATTCTACAAATGTTGATTTAAATGTTGATTGTGCATGTGGGTACAAATGATATAGGGCATAGAAGGTCAGAAATTAATAGCAGATATAGGAGATTGATTCAGAAAGATGAAAGGTAGTGGAAGAAGGTGCATGATTCTGGATTGTACCTAGGTCTAGGGTGCAGGTCAGGAGATGGGGGGAGTAGGGCTTAGGTGGTAAATGAAAGCGTAGTAAATTATGTTTTCAGAAAATATATAGAGTTTTTATTTAAACTTTCTGGATAAAGTTCTTTTTGCAGCAGATGGAGTCACTGAGTCGTTAAGGTGTGGGAGCTTTTTTTTTTCTAGTACCAGTGGAGACTTGTTTAGAAAAACTAGGTAATTTAGGGGTGGTGGGCTAAATCTGGATACAAATAATAGCAATGGTAACTGTAAATAGTGGGGAGATAAATAAAACTAATTGGATTTACAGGTTAAATAATGAATGATAGCAAAAAATAAACAGCATTCGAGTATCAAAGTTTTACAACCAAATGCTCATAGCCTAGAATAAAAAAGATGAGCTGATTAGTTATACCAAAATGAGAATCTAGACATATTTGCATATAACTGAGGCATGGGTAATGAAGAATTAATATGGAACTCCTTCAGGGAATAGAAATAGGGGATATTCACCTTATTATATACCAGCGAGAGGAAAGAAGGGTGGGGTGTGGCGACTTTATGTTAAAAGCAATATCAACGTGTACTAATGATACTCTTAAAATAATCATTCGATATTGAATATCGGGGCTGTGGTTTTAGATATCCTCTATATACAATAAATCATATAGAATAATGGGCAGTTATAGACCTCCTGGCAGAGTCAAAGAATAGACGCGGGGAAATTGTCGAAAGAATATTGAGACAGCATGCCAGCGTAATGAAAAAAGTATAGTCATAATTGGTAGATATTTAATCTTTCCTGCGCATTCATTGGGATTTCTTTCTAATTATGGACCATAGTAGTCGCAATTCATAAATTGCTAACTAGATAATTTTTTGACCCAGATGTCCAAGAACCCACAAAGATACGTGCCACTATCAAGTATCTTTAATATTAAACTAACGATGAAAGGATATGGTGGATGAAGTATTAGAAGTTGAGGAGAATTTTAGGAGTAGTGACCATAAAGAATTAGATTTATATGAATTGTGATATATGGGCCTTCAAAATTGCAAGCTTAATAAGGAAAAAGACATAGACTTCGAAATGCGTGTTACCAAATCTTTCGAGAACAAATGCTAGTAAAAACTGACTTGGGATAAAGAGTTTAAAGCCCAAAACTGTTTATCATGTGGGAACATTTTAAACAAAATTTTAATGATAATTCAGTCCGTATGTTTTAAAGATAAACCTTAGGTTTAGGAGAGAAAACCTGTTGGTGGAATAGAGAGATAAGAGAGAAATTAATTGAAAAGCGTAGATGTTTTAAAATTAAAAAAGTATAGTAAAGGTAGTAATAGGGAAGATCAGTTTTAAAAAATTATTGGAAAAATAGAAATGAACTTAACAGTTCAATAAAGAAAGCAAAGAGAGAGGACAGAAATTAATTAAGTCAAGGAATAAGTAATAAGAACCCTGAAGAAGTTTTTTTTTTAGCTTTTTAAATTTAAAAGTAAAGAAATAGGACATTGGTCCAATTTTAGGGTTGTACATTTGGTGCGTTTGAGATATTTGTATGGTTCAACATTTATCAATTCTGTTGTTGCTTCAGTGTACTGAGAAAGATTAGATAATAGTTTGGAGACTAATATTTCTTGTATGCATGTACAAATAGACTTACAGAATTTTGAATTTGATGTAAAAGATATAAACGTTTATTAGATCATATTGATCCAGGTTAAAGCTGCAAGGCCCTGATGGTATATTAATGGTTTAGAATCTGAAAGTAGTACCAGCATTGCTAAGGCACTGTATTTGATTTTTAAGCGATCATAACATTTGGTGAGGTACCAGCAGGACCTGGAGAAAACAGCCATATGTTTGCCTATTTATAAGAAAGGTAGTAAGGAAGATTTGGGTAATTATAGGCCAGTTAGCTTAACATCTCTGGTTTAAAGGTTCTGGAAAAGTTAATGAAAAGGACATATAGAGAAATATTTGGAAGATAACAAGGTATTATACGACTCCCAGCATGGTTTCAGAAAGGGTAGGTCATGTCAGATAAACCTTTTAGAAATTTAGGAATACATTACTGACTGCATTGACCGAGGAGATCCAGTTGATATTGTTATATATTTCCTTTAGCAAAGCTTTTGATAGGTTCCCCACATAAGGCTGATGAAAGAGTATATGCAATGTGGTATAGGTGGAGTGGATACATGGTTGGATTAAAGAGTGGTTGCGAAAAAATAGAAAACAGTGTTGTACAACTTAATGGCAATAAATCATCATGGGAATAGTGAAGAGTAGTGTCCCACAGGGTTTAGTGCTGTTGGAGCCACTATTGTTTCTCATATCTATAAATGATTTAGACCAGGACTTAAATGCAAGGTTTTCTAAGTTTGCAGATGATACCAATGTGGCCAACCACAGTTAGGAATAGTGATAGGATGTAAAAGATTTCAAAATGATCTTGATAAAATTCTTGGGTGGGCAAATAAGTGCTCAAATGAATTTTAATAGTAAAAAGTGTAAGGTTCTGCACCTTAGGTACTCAAATAAAAGTTTTAACTACGATATGAATGGGGATTGCTTGAGTCTGTGGACCAAGAAA